>SZWC01029920.1:0-25329 GCA_023375785.1 Penium margaritaceum | reverse complement strand
CCGAACCAGTTCGCACCACTCCGCAACCAGTTCGCACCACTCCGCAACCAGTTTGCACCACTCCGCAACCAGTTCGTACCACTCCGCAACCGATTCGCACCATTCTGAAACCAGTTCACACCACTCCGCAACCAGTTCACACCACTCCGCAACCAGTTCACACCACTCCAAAACCAGTTTGCACCACACCGCAACCAATTCGCACCACTCCGCAACCAGCTCACACCACTCTGCAACCAGTTCGCACCAATCCGCTCCCAGTTCGCACCACTCCGCAACCAGTTCGCACCACTCCGCAACCATTTTGCACCAATCTGCAACAAGTTGGCACCACTCCGCAGCCAGTTTGAACCTCTCCGCAACCCGTTTTCACCACTCCGCAACCAGTTCGCACCACTTCGCAACCAGTTCGCACCACTCCCCATCCAGTTCGCACCACTCCGCAACCAGTTTGCACCACTATGCTACCAGTTCTCACCTCTCCGCAACCAGTTCGCACCACTCCGCAACCAGTTCGCACCACGCCGCAACCAGTTCGCACCACCCGGCAACCACTTTGCACCACTCAGCAACCAGTTCGCACCACTCCGCAACCAGTTCGCACCACACCGCAACCAGTTCGCACCACTCCGCAACCAGTTTGCACCACTGCGCAACCAGTTCGCACCACTCCGCAACCAGTTCGCCCCACTCCGCATCCAGTTCGCACCACTCCGCAACCAGTTTGCACCACTGCGCAACCAGTTCGCACCACTCCGCAACCAGTTCGCCCCACTCCGCATCCAGTTCGCACCACTCCGCAACCAGTTTGCACCACTGCGCAACCAGTTCGCACCACTCCGCAACCAGTTCGCCCCACTCCGCATCCAGTTCGCACCACTCCGCAACCAGTTTGCACCACTGCGCAACCAGTTCGCACCACTCCGCAACCAGTTCGCCCCACTCCGCATCCAGTTCGCACCACTCCGCAACCAGTTTGCACCACTGCGCAACCAGTTCGCACCACTCCGCAACCAGTTCGCCCCACTCCGCATCCAGTTCGCACCACTCCGCAACCAGTTTGCACCACTGCGCAACCAGTTCGCACCACTCCGCAACCAGTTCGCCCCACTCCGCATCCAGTTCGCACCACTCCGCAACCAGTTTGCACCACTGCGCAACCAGTTCGCACCACTCCGCAACCAGTTCGCCCCACTCCGCATCCAGTTCGCACCACTCCGCAACCAGTTTGCACCACTGCGCAACCAGTTCGCACCACTCCGCAACCAGTTCGCCCCACTCCGCATCCAGTTCGCACCACTCCGCAACCAGTTTGCACCACTGCGCAACCAGTTCGCACCACTCCGCAACCAGTTCGCCCCACTCCGCATCCAGTTCGCACCACTCCGCAACCAGTTTGCACCACTGCGCAACCAGTTCGCACCACTCCGCAACCAGTTCGCCCCACTCCGCATCCAGTTCGCACCACTCCGCAACCAGTTTGCACCACTGCGCAACCAGTTCGCACCACTCCGCAACCAGTTCGCCCCACTCCGCATCCAGTTCGCACCACTCCGCAACCAGTTTGCACCACTGCGCAACCAGTTCGCACCACTCCGCAACCAGTTCGCCCCACTCCGCATCCAGTTCGCACCACTCCGCAACCAGTTTGCACCACTGCGCAACCAGTTCGCACCACTCCGCAACCAGTTCGCCCCACTCCGCATCCAGTTCGCACCACTCCGCAACCAGTTTGCACCACTGCGCAACCAGTTCGCACCACTCCGCAACCAGTTCGCCCCACTCCGCATCCAGTTCGCACCACTCCGCAACCAGTTTGCACCACTGCGCAACCAGTTCGCACCACTCCGCAACCAGTTCGCCCCACTCCGCATCCAGTTCGCACCACTCCGCAACCAGTTTGCACCACTGCGCAACCAGTTCGCACCACTCCGCAACCAGTTCGCCCCACTCCGCATCCAGTTCGCACCACTCCGCAACCAGTTTGCACCACTGCGCAACCAGTTCGCACCACTCCGCAACCAGTTCGCCCCACTCCGCATCCAGTTCGCACCACTCCGCAACCAGTTTGCACCACTGCGCAACCAGTTCGCACCACTCCGCAACCAGTTCGCCCCACTCCGCATCCAGTTCGCACCACTCCGCAACCAGTTTGCACCACTGCGCAACCAGTTCGCACCACTCCGCAACCAGTTCGCCCCACTCCGCATCCAGTTCGCACCACTCCGCAACCAGTTTGCACCACTGCGCAACCAGTTCGCACCACTCCGCAACCAGTTCGCCCCACTCCGCATCCAGTTCGCACCACTCCGCAACCAGTTTGCACCACTGCGCAACCAGTTCGCACCACTCCGCAACCAGTTCGCCCCACTCCGCATCCAGTTCGCACCACTCCGCAACCAGTTTGCACCACTGCGCAACCAGTTCGCACCACTCCGCAACCAGTTCGCCCCACTCCGCATCCAGTTCGCACCACTCCGCAACCAGTTTGCACCACTGCGCAACCAGTTCGCACCACTCCGCAACCAGTTCGCCCCACTCCGCATCCAGTTCGCACCACTCCGCAACCAGTTTGCACCACTGCGCAACCAGTTCGCACCACTCCGCAACCAGTTCGCCCCACTCCGCATCCAGTTCGCACCACTCCGCAACCAGTTTGCACCACTGCGCAACCAGTTCGCACCACTCCGCAACCAGTTCGCCCCACTCCGCATCCAGTTCGCACCACTCCGCAACCAGTTTGCACCACTGCGCAACCAGTTCGCACCACTCCGCAACCAGTTCGCCCCACTCCGCATCCAGTTCGCACCACTCCGCAACCAGTTTGCACCACTGCGCAACCAGTTCGCACCACTCCGCAACCAGTTCGCCCCACTCCGCATCCAGTTCGCACCACTCCGCAACCAGTTTGCACCACTGCGCAACCAGTTCGCACCACTCCGCAACCAGTTCGCCCCACTCCGCATCCAGTTCGCACCACTCCGCAACCAGTTTGCACCACTGCGCAACCAGTTCGCACCACTCCGCAACCAGTTCGCCCCACTCCGCATCCAGTTCGCACCACTCCGCAACCAGTTTGCACCACTGCGCAACCAGTTCGCACCACTCCGCAACCAGTTCGCCCCACTCCGCATCCAGTTCGCACCACTCCGCAACCAGTTTGCACCACTGCGCAACCAGTTCGCACCACTCCGCAACCAGTTCGCCCCACTCCGCATCCAGTTCGCACCACTCCGCAACCAGTTTGCACCACTGCGCAACCAGTTCGCACCACTCCGCAACCAGTTCGCCCCACTCCGCATCCAGTTCGCACCACTCCGCAACCAGTTTGCACCACTGCGCAACCAGTTCGCACCACTCCGCAACCAGTTCGCCCCACTCCGCATCCAGTTCGCACCACTCCGCAACCAGTTTGCACCACTGCGCAACCAGTTCGCACCACTCCGCAACCAGTTCGCCCCACTCCGCATCCAGTTCGCACCACTCCGCAACCAGTTTGCACCACTGCGCAACCAGTTCGCACCACTCCGCAACCAGTTCGCCCCACTCCGCATCCAGTTCGCACCACTCCGCAACCAGTTTGCACCACTGCGCAACCAGTTCGCACCACTCCGCAACCAGTTCGCCCCACTCCGCATCCAGTTCGCACCACTCCGCAACCAGTTTGCACCACTGCGCAACCAGTTCGCACCACTCCGCAACCAGTTCGCCCCACTCCGCATCCAGTTCGCACCACTCCGCAACCAGTTTGCACCACTGCGCAACCAGTTCGCACCACTCCGCAACCAGTTCGCCCCACTCCGCATCCAGTTCGCACCACTCCGCAACCAGTTTGCACCACTGCGCAACCAGTTCGCACCACTCCGCAACCAGTTCGCCCCACTCCGCATCCAGTTCGCACCACTCCGCAACCAGTTTGCACCACTGCGCAACCAGTTCGCACCACTCCGCAACCAGTTCGCCCCACTCCGCATCCAGTTCGCACCACTCCGCAACCAGTTTGCACCACTGCGCAACCAGTTCGCACCACTCCGCAACCAGTTCGCCCCACTCCGCATCCAGTTCGCACCACTCCGCAACCAGTTTGCACCACTGCGCAACCAGTTCGCACCACTCCGCAACCAGTTCGCCCCACTCCGCATCCAGTTCGCACCACTCCGCAACCAGTTTGCACCACTGCGCAACCAGTTCGCACCACTCCGCAACCAGTTCGCCCCACTCCGCATCCAGTTCGCACCACTCCGCAACCAGTTTGCACCACTGCGCAACCAGTTCGCACCACTCCGCAACCAGTTCGCCCCACTCCGCATCCAGTTCGCACCACTCCGCAACCAGTTTGCACCACTGCGCAACCAGTTCGCACCACTCCGCAACCAGTTCGCCCCACTCCGCATCCAGTTCGCACCACTCCGCAACCAGTTTGCACCACTGCGCAACCAGTTCGCACCACTCCGCAACCAGTTCGCCCCACTCCGCATCCAGTTCGCACCACTCCGCAACCAGTTTGCACCACTGCGCAACCAGTTCGCACCACTCCGCAACCAGTTCGCCCCACTCCGCATCCAGTTCGCACCACTCCGCAACCAGTTTGCACCACTGCGCAACCAGTTCGCACCACTCCGCAACCAGTTCGCCCCACTCCGCATCCAGTTCGCACCACTCCGCAACCAGTTTGCACCACTGCGCAACCAGTTCGCACCACTCCGCAACCAGTTCGCCCCACTCCGCATCCAGTTCGCACCACTCCGCAACCAGTTTGCACCACTGCGCAACCAGTTCGCACCACTCCGCAACCAGTTCGCCCCACTCCGCATCCAGTTCGCACCACTCCGCAACCAGTTTGCACCACTGCGCAACCAGTTCGCACCACTCCGCAACCAGTTCGCCCCACTCCGCATCCAGTTCGCACCACTCCGCAACCAGTTTGCACCACTGCGCAACCAGTTCGCACCACTCCGCAACCAGTTCGCCCCACTCCGCATCCAGTTCGCACCACTCCGCAACCAGTTCGCACCCCTCCGCAACCAGTTTGCACCACCCCGCAACCAGTTCGCACCACTCCGCAACCAGTTTGCACTACTCCGCAACAAGTTCGCACCACTCCTCAACTAGTTCTTACCACTCCGCAACCAGTTCGCACCACACCGCAACCAGTTCACACCATTCCGCAACCAGTTCGCACCACTCCGCAACCAGTTCGCACCACGCCGCAACCAGTTCACACCTCTCCGCAACCAGTTCGCAACACTCCGCAACCAGGTTGCACCAGTCCGCAACCAGTTCGCACCACTCCGCAACCAGTTTGCACCACTCCGCAACCAGTTCGCACTAATCCGAAACCAGTTCGCACCACTCCGCAACCAATTCTCACCACTCCGCAACAAGTTCGCACCACACCGCAACCTGTTCCCACCACTCCGAACCAGTTCGCACCACTCCGCAACCAGTTCGCACCACTCCTAAACCAGTTCGCACCACACAACAACCAGTTCGAACCACTCCACAACCAGTTCACACCACTCCGCAACCAGTTCGCTCCACTCCGCAACCAGTTCACACCTCTCCGCAACCAGTTCGCACCACTCCCCAACCAGTTCGCACCACTCCGCAACCAGTTTGCACCACTTCGGAAGTGGTTCCCACCACTCCGCAACCAGTTCCCACCACTCCGCAGCCAGTTCCCACCACCCCGCAACCAGTTCCCACCACTCCGCAACCAGATCGCACCACTCCGCAACCAGTTTGCACCACCCCGCAACCAGTTCGCACCACTCCGCAACCAGTTTGCACCACTCCGCAACCAGTTCGAACCACTCCGCAACCAGTTCACACGTCTTCGCAACCGGTTCGCACCACTCCGCAACCAGTTTGCACCACCCCGCAACCAGTTCGCACCACCCCGCAACCAGTTCGCACCACTCCGCAACCAGTTTGCACCACTCCGCAACCAGTTCGAACCACTCCGCAACCAGTTCACACGTCTTCGCAACCGGTTCGCACCACTCCGCAACCAATTCACACCACTTTACAACCAGTTCGCACCACTCCGCAACCAGTTCGCACCACTCGGCAACCAGTTCGCACCACTCCGCAACCAGTTCGCACAACTCCGAACCAGTTCGCACGACTCCGTAACCAGTTCGCACCACTCCTAAACCAGTTCGCACCACACTGCAACCAGTTCGCACCACTCCACAACCAGTTTTAACCACTCCGCAACCAGTTCGCACCACTCCGCAACCAGTTCACACCTCTCCGCAACCAGTTCACACCATTCCGCAACCAGTTCGCACCACTCCGCAACCAGTTCGCACCACTCCGCAACCAGTCCGCACCACTCCGCAGCCAGTTCGCACCACTCCGCAACCAGTCCGCACCACTCCGCAGCCAGTTCGCACCACTCCGCAACCAGTCCGCACCACTCCGCAGCCAGTTCGCACCACTCCGCAACCAGTCCGCACCACTCCGCAGCCAGTTCGCACCACTCCGCAACCAGTCCGCACCACTCCGCAGCCAGTTCGCACCACTCCGCAACCAGTCCGCACCACTCCGCAGCCAGTTCGCACCACTCCGCAACCAGTCCGCACCACTCCGCAGCCAGTTCGCACCACTCCGCAACCAGTCCGCACCACTCCGCAGCCAGTTCGCACCACTCCGCAACCAGTCCGCACCACTCCGCAGCCAGTTCGCACCACTCCGCAACCAGTCCGCACCACTCCGCAGCCAGTTCGCACCACTCCGCAACCAGTCCGCACCACTCCGCAGCCAGTTCGCACCACTCCGCAACCAGTCCGCACCACTCCGCAGCCAGTTCGCACCACTCCGCAACCAGTCCGCACCACTCCGCAGCCAGTTCGCACCACTCCGCAACCAGTCCGCACCACTCCGCAGCCAGTTCGCACCACTCCGCAACCAGTCCGCACCACTCCGCAGCCAGTTCGCACCACTCCGCAACCAGTCCGCACCACTCCGCAGCCAGTTCGCACCACTCCGCAACCAGTCCGCACCACTCCGCAGCCAGTTCGCACCACTCCGCAACCAGTCCGCACCACTCCGCAGCCAGTTCGCACCACTCCGCAACCAGTCCGCACCACTCCGCAGCCAGTTCGCACCACTCCGCAACCAGTCCGCACCACTCCGCAGCCAGTTCGCACCACTCCGCAACCAGTCCGCACCACTCCGCAGCCAGTTCGCACCACTCCGCAACCAGTCCGCACCACTCCGCAGCCAGTTCGCACCACTCCGCAACCAGTCCGCACCACTCCGCAGCCAGTTCGCACCACTCCGCAACCAGTCCGCACCACTCCGCAGCCAGTTCGCACCACTCCGCAACCAGTCCGCACCACTCCGCAGCCAGTTCGCACCACTCCGCAACCAGTCCGCACCACTCCGCAGCCAGTTCGCACCACTCCGCAACCAGTCCGCACCACTCCGCAGCCAGTTCGCACCACTCCGCAACCAGTCCGCACCACTCCGCAGCCAGTTCGCACCACTCCGCAACCAGTCCGCACCACTCCGCAGCCAGTTCGCACCACTCCGCAACCAGTCCGCACCACTCCGCAGCCAGTTCGCACCACTCCGCAACCAGTCCGCACCACTCCGCAGCCAGTTCGCACCACTCCGCAACCAGTCCGCACCACTCCGCAGCCAGTTCGCACCACTCCGCAACCAGTCCGCACCACTCCGCAGCCAGTTCGCACCACTCCGCAACCAGTCCGCACCACTCCGCAGCCAGTTCGCACCACTCCGCAACCAGTCCGCACCACTCCGCAGCCAGTTCGCACCACTCCGCAACCAGTCCGCACCACTCCGCAGCCAGTTCGCACCACTCCGCAACCAGTCCGCACCACTCCGCAGCCAGTTCGCACCACTCCGCAACCAGTCCGCACCACTCCGCAGCCAGTTCGCACCACTCCGCAACCAGTCCGCACCACTCCGCAGCCAGTTCGCACCACTCCGCAACCAGTCCGCACCACTCCGCAGCCAGTTCGCACCACTCCGCAACCAGTCCGCACCACTCCGCAGCCAGTTCGCACCACTCCGCAACCAGTCCGCACCACTCCGCAGCCAGTTCGCACCACTCCGCAACCAGTCCGCACCACTCCGCAGCCAGTTCGCACCACTCCGCAACCAGTCCGCACCACTCCGCAGCCAGTTCGCACCACTCCGCAACCAGTCCGCACCACTCCGCAGCCAGTTCGCACCACTCCGCAACCAGTCCGCACCACTCCGCAGCCAGTTCGCACCACTCCGCAACCAGTCCGCACCACTCCGCAGCCAGTTCGCACCACTCCGCAACCAGTCCGCACCACTCCGCAGCCAGTTCGCACCACTCCGCAACCAGTCCGCACCACTCCGCAGCCAGTTCGCACCACTCCGCAACCAGTCCGCACCACTCCGCAGCCAGTTCGCACCACTCCGCAACCAGTCCGCACCACTCCGCAGCCAGTTCGCACCACTCCGCAACCAGTCCGCACCACTCCGCAGCCAGTTCGCACCACTCCGCAACCAGTCCGCACCACTCCGCAGCCAGTTCGCACCACTCCGCAACCAGTCCGCACCACTCCGCAGCCAGTTCGCACCACTCCGCAACCAGTCCGCACCACTCCGCAGCCAGTTCGCACCACTCCGCAACCAGTCCGCACCACTCCGCAGCCAGTTCGCACCACTCCGCAACCAGTCCGCACCACTCCGCAGCCAGTTCGCACCACTCCGCAACCAGTCCGCACCACTCCGCAGCCAGTTCGCACCACTCCGCAACCAGTCCGCACCACTCCGCAGCCAGTTCGCACCACTCCGCAACCAGTCCGCACCACTCCGCAGCCAGTTCGCACCACTCCGCAACCAGTCCGCACCACTCCGCAGCCAGTTCGCACCACCCCGCAACCAGTTCCCACCTCTCTGCAACCAGTTCGCACCACTCCGAACCAGTTTGCACCACTCCGCAACCACTACGCACAACTCAACAACCAGTTCGCAACACTCCGCAACCAGTTCGCTCCGCTCCGCAACCAGTTCGCACCACTCCGGAACCAGTTCGCACCACTCCGCAACCTGTTCCCACTACTCCGAACCAGTTCGCACTACTCCGGAACCAATTTGCACCACTCCGCAACCAGTTCGCACCACTCCGCAACCAGTTCACACGACTTTGCAACCGGTTCGCACCACTCCGCAACCAGTTCGCACCACTCCGCAACCAGTTCGCACCACTCCGCAACCAGTTCCCACCACTCCGCAACCAGTCCGCACCACTCCGTAACCAGTTCGCACCACTCGACAACCAGTTCCCACCACTCCACAACCAAATCGCACCACTCCGAACCTGTTCGAACCCCTCCGCAACCAGTTCGCACCACTCCGCAACCAGTTCGCACCACTCGGCAACCAGTTTGCACCACTCTGCAACCAGTTCGCACCATTCCGCAACCAGTTCACACCACTCCGGAAACAGTTTGCACTTCTCCGCAACCAGTTCACACGCCTCCGCAACCAGTTCGCACCACTCCGCAACCAATTCGCACCACTCCGGAACCAGCTCGCACCACTCTGCAACCCTTTCGCACTAATCCGCTCCCAGTTCGCACCACTCCGCAACCAGTTCGCACCACTCCGCAACCAGTTTGCACCACTCCGCAACAAGTTGGCACCACTCCGCAGCGAGTTTGAACCTCTCGGCGACCCGTTCGCACCACTCCGCAACCAGTTCGTACCACTTCCCAACCAGTTCGCACCACTCCCCAACCAGTTCGTACCACTCCGCAACCAGTTCGCACCACACCGCCACCAGTTTGCACCACTCCGCAACAAGTTCGCACCACTCCGCAGCGAGTTTGCACCTCTCGGCGACCCGTTCGCACCACTCCGCAACCAGTTCGCACTTCTTCGCAACCAGTTCGCACCACTCCGCAACAAGTTGGCACCACTCCGCAGCGAGTTTGAACCTCTCGGCGACCCGTTCGCACCACTCCGCAACCAGTTCGTACCACTTCCCAACCAGTTCGCACCACTCCCCAACCAGTTCGTACCACTCCGCAACCAGTTCGCAGCACTCCGCAACCAGTTCTCACCACTCCGCAACCAGTTCGCACCACTCCGCAACCAGTTCGCACCACTCCGCAACCAGTTCGCACCAGCCGGCAACCACTTTGCACCACACCGCAACCAGTTCGCACCACTCCGCAACCAGTTCACACCTCTCTTCAACCAGTTCGCACCACTCCGCAACCAAATCGCACCACTCCGAACCAGTTGGCACCAATCCACAACCAGTTCGCACCACTCTGCAACCAGTTCGCACCACTCCACAACCAGTTCGCACCACTCCGCAACCAGTTCACACCATTCCGCAACCAGTTCACACCACTCCGCAACCAGTTTGCACCACTCCGGAACCAGTTCACACCACTCCGCAACCAGTTCGCACCACTCCGCAACCAATTCGCACCACTCCGCAACCAGCTCGCACCACTCTGAAACCCGTTCACACCAATCCGCTCCCAGTTTGGACCACTCCCGAACCAGTTCGCACCACTTCCCAACCAGTTCGCACCACTCCCCAACCACTTCGTACCACTCCGCAACGAGTTCGCACCACTCCGCAACCAGTTCGCACCACTCCGCAACCAGTTCGCACCACTCCGCAACCAGTTCGCACCACTCCGCAACCAGTTCGCACCACTCCGCAACCAGTTCGCACCACTCTGCAACCAGTTCGCACCACTCCACAACCAGTTCGCACCACTCCGCAACCAGTTCGTACCACTCCGCAACCAGTTTGCACCACTCCGCAACCAGTCTGCACCACTTCGCAACCAGTTTGCACCACTCCACAACCAGTTCGCACCACTCCGCAACCAGTTCGTACCACTCCGCAACCAGTTTGCACCACTCCGCAACCAGTCTGCACCACTTCGCAACCAGTTTGCACCACTCCACAACCAGTTCGCACCACTCCGCAACCAGTTCGTACCACTCCGCAACCAGTTTGCACCACTCCGCAACCAGTCTGCACCACTTCGCAACCAGTTTGCACCACTCCACAACCAGTTCGCACCACTCCGCAACCAGTTCGTACCACTCCGCAACCAGTTTGCACCACTCCGCAACCAGTCTGCACCACTTCGCAACCAGTTTGCACCACTCCACAACCAGTTCGCACCACTCCGCAACCAGTTCGTACCACTCCGCAACCAGTTTGCACCACTCCGCAACCAGTCTGCACCACTTCGCAACCAGTTTGCACCACTCCACAACCAGTTCGCACCACTCCGCAACCAGTTCGTACCACTCCGCAACCAGTTTGCACCACTCCGCAACCAGTCTGCACCACTTCGCAACCAGTTTGCACCACTCCACAACCAGTTCGCACCACTCCGCAACCAGTTCGTACCACTCCGCAACCAGTTTGCACCACTCCGCAACCAGTCTGCACCACTTCGCAACCAGTTTGCACCACTCCACAACCAGTTCGCACCACTCCGCAACCAGTTCGTACCACTCCGCAACCAGTTTGCACCACTCCGCAACCAGTCTGCACCACTTCGCAACCAGTTTGCACCACTCCACAACCAGTTCGCACCACTCCGCAACCAGTTCGTACCACTCCGCAACCAGTTCGCACCACTCTGCAACGAGTTCGCACCACTCCGCAACCAGTACGCACCACTCCGCAACCAGTTCGCACCATTCCGCAACCAGTTCACACCACTCCGCAACCAGTTTGCACCACTCCGCGACCAGTTCACACCACTCCGCAACCACTTCACACCACACCGCAACCAATTCGCACTACTCCCCAAACAGCTCGCACCTCTCTGCAACCCGTTCGCACCAATCCGCTCGCAGTTCGCACCACTCCGCAACCAGTTCGCACCACTTTGCAACCAGTTCGCACCACTCCGCAACCAGTTCGCAGCACGCCGCAACCAGTTCGCACAATTCCGCAACCAGTTCGCACCACTCTGCAACCAGTTCGCACCACTCCGAACCAGTTCGCACGACTCCGTACCCAGTTTGCACCACTCCTAAACCAGTTCGCACCACACTGCAACGAGTTCGCACCACTCCACAACCAGTTCACACCACTCCGCAACCTGTTCGCACCACTCCGCAACCAGTTCACACCTCTCCGCAACCAGTTCGCACCACTCCGCAACCAATTCGCAGCACTCCGCAACCAGTTCCCACCACTCCGCAACCAGTTCGCACTACTCCGGAACCAGTTTGCACCACTCCGCAACTAGTTCGTACCACTCCGCAACCAGTTCACACGACTTTGCAACCGGTTCGCACCACTCTGCAACCAGTTTGCACCACTCCGCAACCAGTTCGCACCAGTCCGCAACCAGTTCGCACCACTCCGCAACCAGTTTGCACCACTCCGTAACCAGTTCGCACCACTCGACAACCAGTTCGCACCACTCCGCAACTAGTTCGCACCACTCCGCATCCAGTTCGCACTACTCCGCAACCGAATCGCACCACTCCGAACCAGTTCGCACCCCTCCGCAACCAGTTCGCACCACTCTGCAACCAGTTTGCACCACTCCGCAACCAGTTTGCACTTCTCTGCAACCAGTTCGCACCATTCCACAACCAGTTAACACCACTCCGGAACCAGTTTGCACTTGTCCGCAACCAGTTCACACGACTCTGCAACCAGTTCGCACCACTCCGCAACCAATTCGCACCACTCCGCAACCAGCTCGCACCACTCTGCAACCGGTTTGCACCAATCCGCTCCCAGTTCACACCACTCCGCGACCAGTTCGCACCACTCCGCAACCAGTTCGCACCACTCCGCAACAAGTTGGCACCACTCCGCAGCCAGTTTGAACCTCTCCGCAACCCGTTCGCACCACTCCGCAACCAGTTCGCACCACTTCCCAACCAGTTCGCACCACTCCCCAACCAGTTCGCAGCACTCCGCAACCAGTTCGCACCACTCCACAACCGGTTCGCACCACTCCGCAACCAGTTCGCACCACTTCCCAACCAGTTCGCACCACTCCCCAACCAGTTCGCAGCACTCCGCAACCAGTTCGCACCACTCCACAACCGGTTCGCACCACTCCGCAACCAGTTCGCACCACTTCCCAACCAGTTCGCACCACTCCCCAACCAGTTCGCAGCACTCCGCAACCAGTTCGCACCACTCCACAACCGGTTCGCACCACTCCGCAACCAGTTCGCACCACTTCCCAACCAGTTCGCACCACTCCCCAACCAGTTCGCAGCACTCCGCAACCAGTTCGCACCACTCCACAACCGGTTCGCACCACTCCGCAACCAGTTCGCACCACTTCCCAACCAGTTCGCACCACTCCCCAACCAGTTCGCAGCACTCCGCAACCAGTTCGCACCACTCCACAACCGGTTCGCACCACTCCGCAACCAGTTCGCACCACTTCCCAACCAGTTCGCACCACTCCCCAACCAGTTCGCAGCACTCCGCAACCAGTTCGCACCACTCCACAACCGGTTCGCACCACTCCGCAACCAGTTCGCACCACTTCCCAACCAGTTCGCACCACTCCCCAACCAGTTCGCAGCACTCCGCAACCAGTTCGCACCACTCCACAACCGGTTCGCACCACTCCGCAACCAGTTCGCACCACTTCCCAACCAGTTCGCACCACTCCCCAACCAGTTCGCAGCACTCCGCAACCAGTTCGCACCACTCCACAACCGGTTCGCACCACTCCGCAACCAGTTCGCACCACTTCCCAACCAGTTCGCACCACTCCCCAACCAGTTCGCAGCACTCCGCAACCAGTTCGCACCACTCCACAACCGGTTCGCACCACTCCGCAACCAGTTCGCACCACTTCCCAACCAGTTCGCACCACTCCCCAACCAGTTCGCAGCACTCCGCAACCAGTTCGCACCACTCCACAACCGGTTCGCACCACTCCGCAACCAGTTCGCACCACTTCCCAACCAGTTCGCACCACTCCCCAACCAGTTCGCAGCACTCCGCAACCAGTTCGCACCACTCCACAACCGGTTCGCACCACTCCGCAACCAGTTCGCACCACTTCCCAACCAGTTCGCACCACTCCCCAACCAGTTCGCAGCACTCCGCAACCAGTTCGCACCACTCCACAACCGGTTCGCACCACTCCGCAACCAGTTCGCACCACTTCCCAACCAGTTCGCACCACTCCCCAACCAGTTCGCAGCACTCCGCAACCAGTTCGCACCACTCCACAACCGGTTCGCACCACTCCGCAACCAGTTCGCACCATTCCGCAACCAAATCGCACCAGTCCGAACCAGTTGGCACCCATCCGCAACCAGTTCGCACCACTCTGCAACCAGTTCCCACCACTCCACAACCAGTTCGCACCACTCCGCTACCAGTTCGCACCATTCCGCAACCAGTTCACACCACTCCGCAACCAGTTTGCACCACTCCGCAACCAGTTCACACCACTCCGCAACCGGTTCGCACCACTCCGCAACCAATTCGCACCACTCCGCAACCAGCCCGCACCACTCTGAAACCCGTTCGCACCAATCCGCTCCCAGTTCGGACCACACCCCAACCAGTTCGCACCACTCCCCAACCAGTTCGTACCACTCCGAAACGAGTTCGCACCACTCTGCAACCAGTTCTCACCACTCGGCAACCAGTTCGCACGACTCCGCAACCAGTTCGCACCACTCCGCAACCTGTTCGCACCAGCCGGCAACCACTTCGCACCACTCCGCAACCAGTTCGCACCACTCCGCAACCAGTTCGCACCACTCCGCAACCAGTTCGCACCACTCCGCAACCAGTTCGCACCACTCCGCAACCAGTTCGCACCACTCCGCAACCAGTTCGCACGACTCCGCAACCAGTTCGGAGCACTCCGCAACCAGTTCGCACGACTCCGCAACCAGTTCGGAGCACTCCGCAACCAGTTCGCACGACTCCGCAACCAGTTCGGAGCACTCCGCAACCAGTTCGCACGACTCCGCAACCAGTTCGGAGCACTCCGCAACCAGTTCGCACGACTCCGCAACCAGTTCGGAGCACTCCGCAACCAGTTCGCACGACTCCGCAACCAGTTCGGAGCACTCCGCAACCAGTTCGCACGACTCCGCAACCAGTTCGGAGCACTCCGCAACCAGTTCGCACGACTCCGCAACCAGTTCGGAGCACTCCGCAACCAGTTCGCACGACTCCGCAACCAGTTCGGAGCACTCCGCAACCAGTTCGCACGACTCCGCAACCAGTTCGGAGCACTCCGCAACCAGTTCGCACGACTCCGCAACCAGTTCGGAGCACTCCGCAACCAGTTCGCACGACTCCGCAACCAGTTCGGAGCACTCCGCAACCAGTTCGCACGACTCCGCAACCAGTTCGGAGCACTCCGCAACCAGTTCGCACGACTCCGCAACCAGTTCGGAGCACTCCGCAACCAGTTCGCACGACTCCGCAACCAGTTCGGAGCACTCCGCAACCAGTTCGCACGACTCCGCAACCAGTTCGGAGCACTCCGCAACCAGTTCGCACGACTCCGCAACCAGTTCGGAGCACTCCGCAACCAGTTCGCACGACTCCGCAACCAGTTCGGAGCACTCCGCAACCAGTTCGCACGACTCCGCAACCAGTTCGGAGCACTCCGCAACCAGTTCGCACGACTCCGCAACCAGTTCGGAGCACTCCGCAACCAGTTCGCACGACTCCGCAACCAGTTCGGAGCACTCCGCAACCAGTTCGCACGACTCCGCAACCAGTTCGGAGCACTCCGCAACCAGTTCGCACGACTCCGCAACCAGTTCGGAGCACTCCGCAACCAGTTCGCACGACTCCGCAACCAGTTCGGAGCACTCCGCAACCAGTTCGCACGACTCCGCAACCAGTTCGGAGCACTCCGCAACCAGTTCGCACGACTCCGCAACCAGTTCGGAGCACTCCGCAACCAGTTCGCACGACTCCGCAACCAGTTCGGAGCACTCCGCAACCAGTTCGCACGACTCCGCAACCAGTTCGGAGCACTCCGCAACCAGTTCGCACGACTCCGCAACCAGTTCGGAGCACTCCGCAACCAGTTCGCACGACTCCGCAACCAGTTCGGAGCACTCCGCAACCAGTTCGCACGACTCCGCAACCAGTTCGGAGCACTCCGCAACCAGTTCGCACGACTCCGCAACCAGTTCGGAGCACTCCGCAACCAGTTCGCACGACTCCGCAACCAGTTCGGAGCACTCCGCAACCAGTTCGCACGACTCCGCAACCAGTTCGGAGCACTCCGCAACCAGTTCGCACGACTCCGCAACCAGTTCGGAGCACTCCGCAACCAGTTCGCACGACTCCGCAACCAGTTCGGAGCACTCCGCAACCAGTTCGCACGACTCCGCAACCAGTTCGGAGCACTCCGCAACCAGTTCGCACGACTCCGCAACCAGTTCGGAGCACTCCGCAACCAGTTCGCACGACTCCGCAACCAGTTCGGAGCACTCCGCAACCAGTTCGCACGACTCCGCAACCAGTTCGGAGCACTCCGCAACCAGTTCGCACGACTCCGCAACCAGTTCGGAGCACTCCGCAACCAGTTCGCACGACTCCGCAACCAGTTCGGAGCACTCCGCAACCAGTTCGCACGACTCCGCAACCAGTTCGGAGCACTCCGCAACCAGTTCGCACGACTCCGCAACCAGTTCGGAGCACTCCGCAACCAGTTCGCACGACTCCGCAACCAGTTCGGAGCACTCCGCAACCAGTTCGCACGACTCCGCAACCAGTTCGGAGCACTCCGCAACCAGTTCGCACGACTCCGCAACCAGTTCGGAGCACTCCGCAACCAGTTCGCACGACTCCGCAACCAGTTCGGAGCACTCCGCAACCAGTTCGCACGACTCCGCAACCAGTTCGGAGCACTCCGCAACCAGTTCGCACGACTCCGCAACCAGTTCGGAGCACTCCGCAACCAGTTCGCACGACTCCGCAACCAGTTCGGAGCACTCCGCAACCAGTTCGCACGACTCCGCAACCAGTTCGGAGCACTCCGCAACCAGTTCGCACGACTCCGCAACCAGTTCGGAGCACTCCGCAACCAGTTCGCACGACTCCGCAACCAGTTCGGAGCACTCCGCAACCAGTTCGCACGACTCCGCAACCAGTTCGGAGCACTCCGCAACCAGTTCGCACGACTCCGCAACCAGTTCGGAGCACTCCGCAACCAGTTCGCACGACTCCGCAACCAGTTCGGAGCACTCCGCAACCAGTTCGCACGACTCCGCAACCAGTTCGGAGCACTCCGCAACCAGTTCGCACGACTCCGCAACCAGTTCGGAGCACTCCGCAACCAGTTCGCACGACTCCGCAACCAGTTCGGAGCACTCCGCAACCAGTTCGCACGACTCCGCAACCAGTTCGGAGCACTCCGCAACCAGTTCGCACGACTCCGCAACCAGTTCGGAGCACTCCGCAACCAGTTCGCACGACTCCGCAACCAGTTCGGAGCACTCCGCAACCAGTTCGCACGACTCCGCAACCAGTTCGGAGCACTCCGCAACCAGTTCGCACGACTCCGCAACCAGTTCGGAGCACTCCGCAACCAGTTCGCACGACTCCGCAACCAGTTCGGAGCACTCCGCAACCAGTTCGCACGACTCCGCAACCAGTTCGGAGCACTCCGCAACCAGTTCGCACGACTCCGCAACCAGTTCGGAGCACTCCGCAACCAGTTCGCACGACTCCGCAACCAGTTCGGAGCACTCCGCAACCAGTTCGCACGACTCCGCAACCAGTTCGGAGCACTCCGCAACCAGTTCGCACGACTCCGCAACCAGTTCGGAGCACTCCGCAACCAGTTCGCACGACTCCGCAACCAGTTCGGAGCACTCCGCAACCAGTTCGCACGACTCCGCAACCAGTTCGGAGCACTCCGCAACCAGTTCGCACGACTCCGCAACCAGTTCGGAGCACTCCGCAACCAGTTCGCACGACTCCGCAACCAGTTCGGAGCACTCCGCAACCAGTTCGCACGACTCCGCAACCAGTTCGGAGCACTCCGCAACCAGTTCGCACGACTCCGCAACCAGTTCGGAGCACTCCGCAACCAGTTCGCACGACTCCGCAACCAGTTCGGAGCACTCCGCAACCAGTTCGCACGACTCCGCAACCAGTTCGGAGCACTCCGCAACCAGTTCGCACGACTCCGCAACCAGTTCGGAGCACTCCGCAACCAGTTCGCACGACTCCGCAACCAGTTCGGAGCACTCCGCAACCAGTTCGCACGACTCCGCAACCAGTTCGGAGCACTCCGCAACCAGTTCGCACGACTCCGCAACCAGTTCGGAGCACTCCGCAACCAGTTCGCACGACTCCGCAACCAGTTCGGAGCACTCCGCAACCAGTTCGCACGACTCCGCAACCAGTTCGGAGCACTCCGCAACCAGTTCGCACGACTCCGCAACCAGTTCGGAGCACTCCGCAACCAGTTCGCACGACTCCGCAACCAGTTCGGAGCACTCCGCAACCAGTTCGCACGACTCCGCAACCAGTTCGGAGCACTCCGCAACCAGTTCGCACGACTCCGCAACCAGTTCGGAGCACTCCGCAACCAGTTCGCACGACTCCGCAACCAGTTCGGAGCACTCCGCAACCAGTTCGCACGACTCCGCAACCAGTTCGGAGCACTCCGCAACCAGTTCGCACGACTCCGCAACCAGTTCGGAGCACTCCGCAACCAGTTCGCACGACTCCGCAACCAGTTCGGAGCACTCCGCAACCAGTTCGCACGACTCCGCAACCAGTTCGGAGCACTCCGCAACCAGTTCGCACGACTCCGCAACCAGTTCGGAGCACTCCGCAACCAGTTCGCACGACTCCGCAACCAGTTCGGAGCACTCCGCAACCAGTTCGCACGACTCCGCAACCAGTTCGGAGCACTCCGCAACCAGTTCGCACGACTCCGCAACCAGTTCGGACCACTCCGCAACCAGTTTGCACCACTCGGCCACCAGTTCGCACCACTCCGCAACCAGTTCGTACCACTCCGCAACCAGTTCGCACCACTCCGCAACCAGTTTGCACCACTCGGCAACCAGTTCCCACCACTTAGCAACCAGTTCGCACCACTCCGCAACCAGTTCGCACCACTCAGCAACCATTTCGCACCATTTCGCAACCAGTTCACACCGCTCTGCAACCAGTTCGCACTACTCCGCAACCAGTTCACACCACTCTGCAACCAGTTCGCACTACTCCGCAGCCAATTCGCACCTCTCCGCAACCAGCTTGCACCACTCTGCAACCCGTTCGCACCAACCTGCTCCCAGTTCGCACCACTCCGCAACCAGTTTGCACCACTCTGCAACCAGTTTGCACCAGTCCGCAACAAGTTGGCACCACTCCGCAGCCAGTTTGAACCTCTCCGCAACCCGTTCGTACCACTCCGCAACCAATTCGCACCACTTCCCAACCACTTCGCACCACTCCCCAACCAGTTCGCACCACTCCGCAACCAGTTCGCACCACTCCGCAACCAGTTCTCACCACTCCGCAACCAGTTCGCACCACTCCGCAACCAGTTCGCACCACTCCGCAACCAGTTCGCACCACTCTGCAACCAGTTTGCACCAGTCCGCAACAAGTTGGCACCACTCCGCAGCCAGTTTGAACCTCTCCGCAACCCGTTCGTACCACTCCGCAACCAGTTCGCACCACTCCACAACCAGTTCGCACCACTCCGCAACCAGTTCGCACCACTCCGCAACCAGTTTGCACCACTCCGCAACCAGTTCGCACCACTCCGCAACCAGTTCGCACCACTCCACATCCAGTTCGCACCACTTCGCAACCAGTTTACACCACTCCGCAACCAGTTTGCACGCCTCCGCAACCAGTTTGCACCACTCCGCAACCAGTTTGCACCACTCCGCAACCAGTTTGCACTACTCCACAACCAGTTCGCACCACTCCGCAACCAGTTCCCACCACTCCACAACAAGTTGGCACCACTCCGCAGCCAGTTTGAACCTCTCTGCAACCCGTCCGCACCACTCCGCAACCAGTTCTCACCACTTCCCAACCAGTTCGCACCACTCCCCAACCAGTTCGCACCACTCTGCAACCAGTTCGCACCACTCCGCAACCAGTTCTTAACACTCCGCAACCAGTTCGCACCACTCTGCAACCAGTTCGCACCACTCCGCAACCAGTTCGTACCACTCCGCAACCAGTTCGTACCACTCCGCAACCAGTTCGTACCACTCCGCAACCAGTTCGTACCACTCCGCAACCAGTTCGTACCACTCCGCAACCAGTTCGTACCACTCCGCAACCAGTTCGTACCACTCCGCAACCAGTTCGTACCACTCCGCAACCAGTTCGTACCACTCCGCAACCAGTTCGTACCACTCCGCAACCAGTTCGTACCACTCCGCAACCAGTTCGTACCACTCCGCAACCAGTTCGTACCACTCCGCAACCAGTTCGTACCACTCCGCAACCAGTTCGTACCACTCCGCAACCAGTTCGTACCACTCCGCAACCAGTTCGTACCACTCCGCAACCAGTTCGTACCACTCCGCAACCAGTTCGTACCACTCCGCAACCAGTTCGTACCACTCCGCAACCAGTTCGTACCACTCCGCAACCAGTTCGTACCACTCCGCAACCAGTTCGTACCACTCCGCAACCAGTTCGTACCACTCCGCAACCAGTTCGTACCACTCCGCAACCAGTTCGTACCACTCCGCAACCAGTTCGTACCACTCCGCAACCAGTTCGTACCACTCCGCAACCAGTTCGTACCACTCCGCAACCAGTTCGTACCACTCCGCAACCAGTTCGTACCACTCCGCAACCAGTTCGTACCACTCCGCAACCAGTTCGTACCACTCCGCAACCAGTTCGTACCACTCCGCAACCAGTTCGTACCACTCCGCAACCAGTTCGTACCACTCCGCAACCAGTTCGTACCACTCCGCAACCAGTTCGTACCACTCCGCAACCAGTTCGTACCACTCCGCAACCAGTTCGTACCACTCCGCAACCAGTTCGTACCACTCCGCAACCAGTTCGTACCACTCCGCAACCAGTTCGTACCACTCCGCAACCAGTTCGTACCACTCCGCAACCAGTTCGTACCACTCCGCAACCAGTTCGTACCACTCCGCAACCAGTTCGTACCACTCCGCAACCAGTTCGTACCACTCCGCAACCAGTTCGTACCACTCCGCAACCAGTTCGTACCACTCCGCAACCAGTTCGTACCACTCCGCAACCAGTTCGTACCACTCCGCAACCAGTTCGTACCACTCCGCAACCAGTTCGTACCACTCCGCAACCAGTTCGTACCACTCCGCAACCAGTTCGTACCACTCCGCAACCAGTTCGTACCACTCCGCAACCAGTTCGTACCACTCCGCAACCAGTTCGTACCACTCCGCAACCAGTTCGTACCACTCCGCAACCAGTTCGTACCACTCCGCAACCAGTTCGTACCACTCCGCAACCAGTTCGTACCACTCCGCAACCAGTTCGTACCACTCCGCAACCAGTTCGTACCACTCCGCAACCAGTTCGTACCACTCCGCAACCAGTTCGTACCACTCCGCAACCAGTTCGTACCACTCCGCAACCAGTTCGTACCACTCCGCAACCAGTTCGTACCACTCCGCAACCAGTTCGTACCACTCCGCAACCAGTTCGTACCACTCCGCAACCAGTTCGTACCACTCCGCAACCAGTTCGTACCACTCCGCAACCAGTTCGTACCACTCCGCAACCAGTTCGTACCACTCCGCAACCAGTTCGTACCACTCCGCAACCAGTTCGTACCACTCCGCAACCAGTTCGTACCACTCCGCAACCAGTTCGTACCACTCCGCAACCAGTTCGTACCACTCCGCAACCAGTTCGTACCACTCCGCAACCAGTTCGTACCACTCCGCAACCAGTTCGTACCACTCCGCAACCAGTTCGTACCACTCCGCAACCAGTTCGTACCACTCCGCAACCAGTTCGTACCACTCCGCAACCAGTTCGTACCACTCCGCAACCAGTTCGTACCACTCCGCAACCAGTTCGTACCACTCCGCAACCAGTTCGTACCACTCCGCAACCAGTTCGTACCACTCCGCAACCAGTTCGTACCACTCCGCAACCAGTTCGTACCACTCCGCAACCAGTTCGTACCACTCCGCAACCAGTTCGTACCACTCCGCAACCAGTTCGTACCACTCCGCAACCAGTTCGTACCACTCCGCAACCAGTTCGTACCACTCCGCAACCAGTTCGTACCACTCCGCAACCAGTTCGTACCACTCCGCAACCAGTTCGTACCACTCCGCAACCAGTTCGTACCACTCCGCAACCAGTTCGTACCACTCCGCAACCAGTTCGTACCACTCCGCAACCAGTTCGTACCACTCCGCAACCAGTTCGTACCACTCCGCAACCAGTTCGTACCACTCCGCAACCAGTTCGTACCACTCCGCAACCAGTTCGTACCACTCCGCAACCAGTTCGTACCACTCCGCAACCAGTTCGTACCACTCCGCAACCAGTTCGTACCACTCCGCAACCAGTTCGTACCACTCCGCAACCAGTTCGTACCACTCCGCAACCAGTTCGTACCACTCCGCAACCAGTTCGTACCACTCCGCAACCAGTTCGTACCACTCCGCAACCAGTTCGTACCACTCCGCAACCAGTTCGTACCACTCCGCAACCAGTTCGTACCACTCCGCAACCAGTTCGTACCACTCCGCAACCAGTTCGTACCACTCCGCAACCAGTTCGTACCACTCCGCAACCAGTTCGTACCACTCCGCAACCAGTTCGTACCACTCCGCAACCAGTTCGTACCACTCCGCAACCAGTTCGTACCACTCCGCAACCAGTTCGTACCACTCCGCAACCAGTTCGTACCACTCCGCAACCAGTTCGTACCACTCCGCAACCAGTTCGTACCACTCCGCAACCAGTTCGTACCACTCCGCAACCAGTTCGTACCACTCCGCAACCAGTTCGTACCACTCCGCAACCAGTTCGTACCACTCCGCAACCAGTTCGTACCACTCCGCAACCAGTTCGTACCACTCCGCAACCAGTTCGTACCACTCCGCAACCAGTTCGTACCACTCCGCAACCAGTTCGTACCACTCCGCAACCAGTTCGTACCACTCCGCAACCAGTTCGTACCACTCCGCAACCAGTTCGTACCACTCCGCAACCAGTTCGTACCACTCCGCAACCAGTTCGTACCACTCCGCAACCAGTTCGTACCACTCCGCAACCAGTTCGTACCACTCCGCAACCAGTTCGTACCACTCCGCAACCAGTTCGTACCACTCCGCAACCAGTTCGTACCACTCCGCAACCAGTTCGTACCACTCCGCAACCAGTTCGTACCACTCCGCAACCAGTTCGTACCACTCCGCAACCAGTTCGTACCACTCCGCAACCAGTTCGTACCACTCCGCAACCAGTTCGTACCACTCCGCAACCAGTTCGTACCACTCCGCAACCAGTTCGTACCACTCCGCAACCAGTTCGTACCACTCCGCAACCAGTTCGTACCACTCCGCAACCAGTTCGTACCACTCCGCAACCAGTTCGTACCACTCCGCAACCAGTTCGTACCACTCCGCAACCAGTTCGTACCACTCCGCAACCAGTTCGTACCACTCCGCAACCAGTTCGTACCACTCCGCAACCAGTTCGTACCACTCCGCAACCAGTTCGTACCACTCCGCAACCAGTTCGTACCACTCCGCAACCAGTTCGTACCACTCCGCAACCAGTTCGTACCACTCCGCAACCAGTTCGTACCACTCCGCAACCAGTTCGTACCACTCCGCAACCAGTTCGTACCACTCCGCAACCAGTTCGTACCACTCCGCAACCAGTTCGTACCACTCTGCAACCAGTTCGCACCACTCCGCAAGCAGTTCGCAGCACTCCGCAACCGGTTCCCACCACTCCTCGACCAGTTCGCACCACTCCGCAACCAGTGCGCACCACTCCGCAACCAGTTCGCACCCCTCCGCAACCAGTTCGCACCACTCTGCAACTAGTTCGCACCACTCCGCAACCAGTTCACACCTCTCCGCAACCAGTTTGCACCACTCCGCAACCAGTTCCCACCACTCCGCAACCAGTTCGCACCACTCCGCAACCGGTTCCCACCGCTCCCCAGCCAGTTCACACCACTCCGCAACCAGTTCGCACGACTCCGCAACCAGTTCCCACCACTCCGCAACCAGTTCCCACCATTCCGCAACCAGTTCCCACCACTCCGCAACCAGTTTGAACCACTCCGCAAGCAGTTTGCACCACTCCGCAACCAGTTCGCACCACTCTGCAACCATTTCGCACCATTCCGCAACCAGTTCACACCACTCCGCAACCAGTTCGCACTACTCCGCAACCTGTTCACACCACTCCGCAACCAGTTCGCACTACTCCGCAGCCAATTCGCACCACTCCGCAACCAGCTCGCACCACTCTGCAACCAGTTCGCACCAACCCGCTCCCAGTTCGCACCACTCCGCAATCAGTTCGCACCACTCCGCAACCAGTTCGCACCAGTCCGCAATAAGTTGGCACCACCCCGCAGCCAGTTTGAACCTCTCTGCAACCCGTTCGCACCACTCCGCAACCAGTTCGCACCACTCCGCAACCAGTTCTCAACACTCCGCAACCAGTTCGTACCACTCCGCAACCAGTTCGTACCACTCTGCAACCAGTTTCCACCACCCGGCAACCAGTTCGCACCACTCCGCAACCAGTTCGCACCACCCCGCAACCAGTTCGCACCACTCCGCAACCAGTTGGCATCACTTCGCAACCAGTTCGCACCACTCCGCAACCAGTTCGCACCACTCCGCAACCAGTTGGCACCACTCCGCAACCAGTTCGCACCACTCCGCAACCAGTTCACACCACTCCGCAACCAGTCTGCACCACTCCGCAACCAATTTGCACCACTCCACAACCAGCTCGCACCACTCTGCAACCCGTTCGCACCGATCCGCTCCCAGTTCGCACCACTCTGCAACCAGTTCGCACCACTTTCGCAACCAGTTCGCACCACTCTGCAACAAGTTGGCACCACTCCGCAGCCAGTTTGAACCTCTCCGCAACCCATTCGCACCACTACGCAACCAGTTCGCACCACTTCCCAACCAGTTCGCACCACTCCTTAACCACTTCGCACCAGTTCTCAACCAGTTCGCACCACTCCACACCCAGTTCTCACCTCTCTGCAACCAGTTCGTACCACTCCGCAACCAGTTCGCACCACTCCGCAACCAGTTCGCACCATCCGGCAACCACTTCGCACCACTCCGCAACCAGTTCGCACCACTCCGCAACCAGTT
>SZWC01029919.1:11722-25331 GCA_023375785.1 Penium margaritaceum | reverse complement strand
TCTGGCACAACTCTGGCACAACTCTGGCACAACTCTGGCACAACTCTGGCACAACTCTAGCACAACTCTGGCACAACTCTGGCACAACTCTGGCCGCCATAGTTATGTCCTAGTCGTGCCGTTGTTGCACCCTGGTTGCACCCTAGTTTTGCCCTTCTTGCACCCTAGTTGCGCCTAGTTTGCCCTAGTTCCGCCCTAGTTGCGCCCTAGTTGCGCCCTAGTTGCGCCCATGTTGCACCCTTCTTAGTTTCGACCTAGTTATGCCCTAATTATGCCTAAATTCTGCCCCACTGGACCCTTCTTACGCCCTGGTTGTGCCTTAGTCGTGCCCTCGTCAAGCTCTTGTTACGCCCTCGTTGTGCCATTCTTGGGCTTTACCTGCATCCTAGTTGTGTCCTAGTTCATCATAGTTATACCCTCGTTGTGTCCAAATTGTACCCTAGTTTTACCGTGATTGCGCCCATATTGCACACCAGTTGCACTTTAGTTGTACCCTAGTTGCACCCTAGTTACGCCATTGTTGCACCCCAGCTACACCCTTATTGCGCTCTAGTTGTGCACTAGTTGGACCCTAGTTCCACCCTAGCCACACCCTTCTTGTGCCATTGGTATACCCTAGTTGCACCCTAGGCACGTCCTAGTTGCACCCTAGTTGTGCTTTTATTGTGCCCTTGGTGTGCCCTAGTTGCACTCTATTTGCGTCCTAATTTTACCCTTCTTGAATCCTAGTTGTGCCATAGTTACGTCCTACTTGCATCCTAGTTGTGTCCTAGTTGTGTCCATCTTGCACCGTAGTTGTGTCCATCTTGCACTGTAGTTGTGTCCTAGATGCGTCCTAATTACGTCCTAGTTATACCCCATATGCTTCCTTGTTGCGCCCTAGTTACGCCTGAGTTGTGCTCTAGTTGCACCCTTCTTGTACCACAAATGCGTCCTAGTTGTGCCCTAGTTCATCATAGTTACGCCCTAGTTACGCATTAGTTTCGCCCTAGGTGTGCAAAGGAACGTCCAACTTACGCCCTTCTTGTGCCCTAGTTACACCCTAGTTATTGACTAGTTGTCCCCTAGTTGCACACTAGTTGCACCCTTCTTGTGTCCTATTTATGCCCTTGTTGGAACCTAGTTCATCCCTAGTTACACCCTAGTTACATCCTTGTTATGCCCTAGATGCACCCTAGTTGTGCCCTAGTTATGCCATAGTTGCACCCTAGTTGTGCTCATCTTGCACATTAGTTGTGTCGTTATTGCATCCTAGTTACACCCTAGTTGTGCACTAGTTGCACCCTTCTTGCGCCCTAGTTACGTCCTAGATTTTCCCTAGTTACACCCTAATTGTGTGCTTCTTACACCCAAGTTATAGCTAGTTAC
Organism: Penium margaritaceum; assembly: GCA_023375785.1. NCBI lineage: Eukaryota > Viridiplantae > Streptophyta > Zygnematophyceae > Desmidiales > Peniaceae > Penium > Penium margaritaceum. The sequence continues at coordinate 23,963 of SZWC01029919.1, read as the reverse complement.
ACCCTGGTTACACCCTAGTTGCACCCTAGTTACGCCCTACTTCCTCCATAGTAACGCCATAGTTACGCCCTAGTTCCGCTCTGGTTGCTCCCTAGTTACACCCTAGTTGCTCCCTAATTGTGCTTTTGTTGGCCAAGATTATATCATATTTGGACCGTTGTTGTGCACTAGTTGGGTCCTAGTTGCACCCTGGTTGCGCCCTTCTTGCCCTCTACTTGTGCTCTAGTCGTGCCATAGTTGTGTCCCAGTTACATCCTAGCTATGCCCTCCTTGAGCCCTTGTTGTTCCCTAGTTGCACCCTAATTACGTCCTATTTAGGTCCTCGTTATGCCATTTTTGTGGCCCGGTTTTGCCCTAGTTACGCCCTATTTGCTCCCTATTTACGTCCTTCTTGCGCCCTTGTTGCGCTCTAGTTACACCCTAGTTGCACCCCAGTTTCACCCTTCTTGCGTCCTAGTTGCACCCTAGTTGTGTTCTGGTTGTGTCCTTCTTGTGTCGTAGTGGTACCCAAGTTGTGCCCTGGTTGTTTCTTAGTTTCTCTCTGGTTGTGTCCTTCTTAGATCCTACTTGCGTCCTCGTTGCATCCTATGTCATCACAAACAGTTTGTTGCATCCTAGTTGCACCCTTGTTGCGCCCTAGTTGTGCCCAAGTTGCACCTAAATTGTACCCTACTTCCACCCTCTTGTTACGCCCAAATTGCACCCTAGTTGTACCCTAGTTGCATCCTAGCTGATCTGTAGATGTGCCCGAGTTGTACCCTACTTGCGCTTCACTTGCACCTTGTTTGTAGCCTAGTTCTGTCCTAGTCATACTCTAGTTGTGCCTTAGTTTCACCCTTATTGTGCCCCAGTTGTTCCCTACTTGCACCATAGTTGTGACCTTCTTAAGCCATATTTACACCCTAATTACACCCTAGTTATGCGCTAGTTGTGCCCTAGTTACACCCTTCTAGCACCCTAGTAGTGTGCTAGTTATACCTTAGTTACACCCGCATTGTGCCCTAGTTATGCCCTTCTTGCACCCTAGTTGTGCCCTAGTGGCACCCTAGTTGTGCCCTAGTTGCATCATATCTTTGCCCTTCTTGTACTCTAGTTGTGTCCTACTTATAGTCTAGATCACCCTCTAGTTGCACCCTATTTACATCCTTGTTGCGTCCTTCTTACATCCTAATTGCGCACTAATTTTGCCCTACTTGCGTCATGCTTGCATCCTCTTTGCATCCTGCATGCACTCTAGTTATACTCTAGTTGGGTCCTAGTTGTACCCTAGTTGTACCCTAGTTACGTCCTAGTTGCACCGTAGTTACGCCCTTCTTGCACCCTCATTGTGTCCTATTTTTGCCCTAGTTATGCCTCAATAGCACCCTACTTACGTCCAAGTTACACCCTAGTTGCACCCAAGCCGTACCCTAATACCACCCTTATTGCACCCTAGTTACACCGTAGTTGCGTCCTAGTTACATCCTTCTTACACCCTAGTTGCATTATAGTTACGCTCTACTTGAGTCCTAGTTACACCCTAGTTGCACACTAGTTATGTCCTAATTGCGCCCTAGTTACGTCCTTCTTGCATCCTAGTTGCACCTTAGTTTCAGCCTAGTTATGCCCTAGTTGCACCCTAGTTACGCACTTCTTGCACCCTTGTTACACTAGTTGGACCCCTCTTGTCCCTTAGTTGTACCCTATTTACACCATAGTTGTGCCATGGTTACGCGCTTCTTGTGTCCTAGTTGTGCCCTAGTTAAGCCCTAGTTACACCCTAGTTATACCATGATTACACCCTTCTTGCTTCCTAGTTTCACCCTAGTTGTGTCGTAAATACACCCTTTAAGCGCCATAGTTTCATTTTAGTTACGTCCTGGATTTCCATAGTTACACCCTATGTACACCCTAGTTATGCCCTAGTTGCGCCCTAGTTATGTCCTAGTTATGTCCTAGTTGCACCCTTCTTGTGCCCTAGTTATACCCTAGTTTCACCCTACTTATGTCCTAGTTGTACCCTAGTTGCACCCTTCTTGCAAACTAGTTGTACCCTAGTTATGCCCTAGTTATGACTTAGTTGGGACCTTCTTTCACCCTAGTTGCTTCCTTATTGTGCCCTCATTGTACCTTAGTTGCACCCTTATCGCGCCCTAGTTTTAACATAGTCACGCCCTGGTTGCATCCTGGTTTTTCCCTAGTTGCATCCTTCTTGCATCCTAGTTGTCTCCTAGTTGCACCTTAGGTCTTTATAGGTACACCGTATTAGCACCCTTGTTATGTCCTAGTTGTTCCCAAGTCACAACCACATTGCAGCATAGTTACACCCTACTTCCGTCCTCGTTCCACCCTAGTTGCACCCTAGTTTCATCATAGTCCATCCCCAGTTGTGCCCTAGTTGCATCCTAGTTGCGTCCTTCTTTCACCCTAATTGCATCCTAGTTCGACACTGGTTATACCCTTGTTGCACCATAGTTTAACCCTCGTGCCCGGGGTATGCCCTGGTTAGGCCATAGTTGCACCCTTCTTGTGCCCTATTTGTGTCCTAGTTGTGCCCTAGTTACGTGCTTCTTGTGCCCTAGATGTGCCCTAGTTGTGTCCCCGTGATGCCCTAGTTGCGACCTAGTTGTACCCTTTTTGCTCCCTGGTTGCGTCCTAGTTGTATCCTAGTTACATCCTTGTTGCGTCATGTTTGCGCACTTCTTGCACCCTAGTTGGTTCTCGGTTAGTCCCTAGTTCACCATAGTTTTACCTTAGTTCCGCCTTAGTTTCGCCCTAATACACCTGTAACGGCACTGGTTGTTTTGCGACTAACTGTAGGACCAAAATGGAAGCCCTCAGATTAGTCAGTCCCAAGAGGCCGAGTGACTGGCCGCCTCAGCCATTTTGGCTGAGACGCGTCACGGCAAAACGGACACGGTCGTCATAGGGCACGGATGTCAAAACATGCATCTTAGCCTAATCCTTCCACGTGGTACAGCCACGTGGAAACAGGACCCTAGCGGCGCTCAAGGGGTGGAGGAGGAGTGACGCGATGGAATCTCCATCGTGACACTCCTCTTGCCCCAAATTCTCACTAAAGGTATTTTCCGGACTAGAGTCGACCTAGACTCTAGCCCGTATATTATTTTACGGAGAAGGACGCCTCGAGACTCCAATCTCGAGACCCCGAAACATGCCGTAAATGTTTCAAGACCATTTTTAATCGTTAAAATGGTTCGCACGCTACAACACCATTCTTACACCTGATTCACGTCCTAGTTACGCCCTAATTTTACCTTATGCCCTTCTTACATCCTAGATGTGCCCTAGTGTTTCCCTAGTAACGCCTCACTTGCGTCCTAGTTGTGCCCTTCTAACACCCCGGTGGCGCCCTAGTTGCACCCTAGATGCGCCTAAGTTGCATCCAAATTGCACCCTTCTTGGGCCCTAGTTGCACCCTAGTTGTACCCGAGTTCACCGTAGTCATGTCCTCGTTGCACCCTAGTTGCGCCCTCCTTGCGCCCTACTTGCACCGTGGATTCATCATATTTAGATCCTAGTAGCACCCTAGTTGTGCCCTTCTTACACCTAATTGTGTCCTATTGCATCCTAGATGCGCCCTTGTTGCACCCTAGTTGTGCCATTCTTGCACCCTGATTACATCCTAGTTGGATCCTAGTTACACCTTAGTTGTGCCCTTGTTGTGCCCTTCTTGCACCCTAGAAGCGTCATATTTGTGCCTTAGTTGCACCACAGTTACGCCCTTGTTACGCCCTCCTTACGCCCTGGTTACGACCTAGTTGCACCCTAGTTGTACCTCGTTTCGCTCTAGTTGCACCTTAGTTGCACCTTAGCTGCGCCATAGTTGTACCCTAGTTACGTCCTAGTTGCATCCTAGTTCTTTCCTTACTGTAATCTAGTTACGCCATAGTTGTGTCCTCGTTGTGCCCTAGTTGCACTCTAATTGTAGCCTTATTGTGCCCTAGTTGCGCCCCAGTTCGCCCTAGTTACGACCTAGTTACGCCCTATTTATGCTCTTGTTGTGCCTTTTTTTCATTCTGGTTGTGTAGTATTTACGCCCTTGTTGAGCCCTAGGTGAGTCCTAGTTATAACAAAGTTACATCCAAGCTACACTCTAGTTACGTCCAAGTTACACCCTTGTTGCACCATAGTTGCGCCCTAGTTGCACCCTAGTTACTCCCTGATTGTGCCCTAGTTGTGCCGTAGCTCTACCCTAGTTACATTCTAGGTGTGCCCTAGTTATGCCCTAGTTGCACCCTTGTTGCACCCTCATTTTACCCTAGTTATACCCTAGTTTTACCCTAATTGTACCATAGGTGTGCCCTAGTTGGACCATAGTTATGCCATAGTTACGCCCTACTTGTGCCCTAGTTGTGTCCTATTTATGCCCTAGTTACGCCCTTGTTTCACCCTAGTTGCACCATTTTTACGCCCTCGATGCATCCTAGTTATGCCCTAATTCTTTTGTAGTTTCACTATTCTTGCACCCTAGTTGCGCCCTAGTTACACACTAGTTGCGTCCTAATTACGCCCTAGTTGTCTTCTTCTTGCGCCCTAGTTGTACCTTAGTTACATCATGGTTCACCATAGTAACGTCTAGTTGAGTCCTAGTTATGCCATAATTACGCCTTAGTTGTGTCTATGTTGCACCCTAGTTCTATCCAAGTTACGCCCTAGTTGTACCCTAGTTATGTTCTAGTCACATCCTAGTTGATTCCTAGTTGTACCCTAGTTGTGCCATAGATGTGCCCTAGTTGCATCCTAGTTGCACCCTACTTACCCTAGTTGTGCCTTAATTGTACCCTGGTTGTGCTCTAGTTTCACCATAGTTCTACCCTCGTTATGCCAGTTTTGCGCCCTAGTTACGTCATTCTTGCCCCATTAGTTGCATCCTAGATACGCCCTTGTGCACTAGTTGCACCCTGGTTGCGCCCTTCTTGGACCTTTGTTGCACCTTGATTGCCCCCAAGTTGCATTCTAGTCGTCCCCTAGGTACGCCCTAGTTGCACTGCAGTTGAGCCATTCTTACACCTTACTTGTATCCTAGTTGCTCCATAGTTGCACCCTAGTTATGCCCTATTTGCGCCCTTCTTGTGACCTTGTTGCACTGTAGTTGTGCCCACCCTAGTTGTTCCCTTGTTGCCCCTTAGTTGCGTCCTAGTTTTGCTCTAGTTGTGTCCTAGTTGAACCCTTCTTCCGACCTGGTCACTCCCTAGTTGCACCCCAGTTTGCCACAGTTACGCTCTAGTTGCACCCTAGTTTTACCCGAGTTGCGCCATAGTTGTGCCCTTCGTGCGCCCTAGTTGCAGCCTAGTTTGCCATAGTTTCACCCTACTTGTGCACTTTTTGCGTCCTAATTGTGCCCTACTTATGCCCTAGTTGCGTCCTAGTTGTCTCCTTCTTACACCCTGGTTACGTCCTTTTTGCATCCTAGTTACAGCCTACTTACGTCCTCGTTGAGCTCTAGTTGTACCCTTGTTGCAGTCTTCCTGCGCCCTATTTGTGCTAGTTGCGCACTAGTTACGTCCAAGGTGTAACCTAGGTGCACCCTTCTTGCGTCCTATTTGCAATCTAGTTGCACCGTAGTCGTGCCATGGTTGCACCCTAGTTGCATCCTTCTTACACCCTAGTTGTGCCATTCTTGCACCCTAGTGCCGTCCTAGTTGCACCCTAGTTATGCCCTAGTTGCGCCCTAGTTGCATCCTAGTTTTTTCCTAGCTGCACTCTAGTTGCAACCTGGTTACACCCTTCTTGCGCTCTAGTTATGTCCTAGTTGTGCCACGGTTGTGCCACTAAAGTGTCCTAGTTACACCTTTTTTACGTCCTAGTTGTGCCCTAGTTTTGTCCAAATTGTACCCTTGTTGTGTCCTAGTTACTACCTAATTACACCCTAGTTGTATCCTAGTTGCGTCATAGTAGCACTCTTCTTTCTCCCTTATTGCGCCCTAGTTATGCACTACCTTTGTCCCAGTTGCGTCCTAGTTACACCTATCTTGCACCGTAATTGCGCCCTAGTTGCACCCTCGTTTCGCCCTAGTTCCACCCTAGTTATGTCCCTCATGCAGCATAGATGCATCCTATTATCACCTTAGTTTCTTATTTGGGCCCTTTTTTGCATCCCAGATGCTCCCAAGTTGTGCCCTAGTTGCTCACTAGTTGCACCCTAGTTGTACCCTTCTTGGACCTTAGTTGCACCCTAGTTGCGTCCTAGTTACGCCCTAGTTGTACCCTATTTGGGTCCTGCTTCCGTCCTAGTTGCGTCCTAGTTGCGCCCTAGTACCGCCTAAATTGCGTCCTAAGTAGGTCCTCCTTGCGCTCTAGTTGTGCCCTCATTTGCCACAGTGACACCCTAGTTGTGGCCTTGTTGCATGTTAATTGTGCCCTATTTTCACCCAAGTTACACTCTAGTTACGTCCTCGTTGCACTCTAGTTGTGCCCTGGTTGCACCTTAGTTGCTCCCTTGTTGTGCCCTAGATGTTTCATACTTGTATCCAAGATGCAACCTAGTTGTGCCCTATTTGTGTCCTAATTATAAACTGGTTAAATCCTAGTCGTGCCCAGTTGTGCCCCATTTACGCCATAGTTGCACCCTTATTGCGTCCTATTTGTGCCCTTGTTTCACCCTAGGCACACCCTAGTTGCACCCTAGTTGCACCCTAGTTGCACCCTCGTTAGGCCCTAGTTGTGCCCTAGTTATGCACCCTTCTTGCACCCTAGTTAGGCCCTGATTGTACCCTAGTTGCCCCCTACTTGCGCCCTCCTTGTACCCTAGTTGCACTTCAATTTCGCCCTAGTTGCGTCCTATTTATGCCTTAGTTGTGCCCTAGTTTGCCCTTCTTGCACCCAAGTTGCATCCTACTTGTGCCCTAGTTACGCCCTAGTTGCGCCCTAATTACGCCCTTCTTGTGCCCTAATTGCACCCTAGTTGTACAGTAGTTTTATCCTAGTTGTGCGCTAGTTGCACCCTTCTTGCATCCTAGGTGAACTCTGGTTGCGTCCTAGTTGCCCTCTAGTTCGCGATAGTTATGCCCTAGTTGTTCCCTACTTAAGTTCTAGTTGCACCCTAGTTATGTCCGAGTTACGCCACAGTTGCACCATTTTTGTGCCCTAGTTACGACCTAGTTGCACCCTAGTTGCACCCTTGCACCCTAGTTACGTCCTGTTCGCGCCCTAGTTGCGCTTTAATTACATCCTAGTTATGCCCTAGTTACGCCTTATTGGCACCCTTCTTGCGTCCTAGTTGTGCCCTAGTTGCGTCCTTGTTGTACCCTAGTTGCACCCTAGTTGTGCCCCTATTGCACCATAGTTGTGCCCTAGTTGCGCCTCAATTCGCCTTCGTTACGCTCTCGTTGTGCTCTCATTGTGCCTTAGTTACATCCTATTTGTATCCCAGTTGTGCCCAAGTTACACCCAAGTTGTGCCCTACTTGCACCCATCTTGGGACCTAGTTGCGTCCTAGTTGTATGCTAATTGCATCCTAGTTTCACCCTAGTTGTACTCCAGTCGTATCCTAGTTATGCCATGGTTACGCCCTAGTTATGCCCAAGTTAGGTCCTAATTCTACTCTTCTTGCGGCCTAGTTACTCCCTAGTTGCACCCTAGTTGCACCCTTCTTGCGCCCTAGTTACACCACAGTTGCACCCTAGTTATTCCCTAGGTGTGCCCTAGCTGCACCCTTCTTGTGCCCAAGTTGTAACCTAGTTGCACCCTTCTTGCGTCTTAGTTGCATCCTAGTTGTGCCTTCTTGCACCCTAGGTGTCCCCTAGTTTTGCCCTAGATGTGAAAAATGTGTACTCAAACTGTGTCCTGCTTGTGCCCCAGTTGCACCCTAGCTTTGCTCTAGTTACACACTAGTTGTGCCCTAGTTGCGCCCTAGTGGTGCCCTAGTTGCACCATTCTTTCGCCCTAGTTATGCCCTAGTTGCATCCTAATACACCATCTTTACTTCCTTGTTATGCCCTTCTTGCGCACTAGTTGCAGACTAGTTACGCCCAGGTTGTGCCCTAGCTACCCCCTTCTTGCACCCTAGTTACGCCCTAGTTGCGCCCTAGCTACGCCCTAGTTGGACCCTAGTTTTGCTCAAGTTGCAACCTAGTTGCACCCTAGACACGCCCGAGTTGCGTCCTTCTTGCACCTTAGGTGTGTCCTTGTTGCAGCCTATCCTTCTTGCGTCCTAGTTGCGCCCTAGTTGCACCCTTGTTGCACCCTCATTGTGCCCTAGTTATGCCCTAGTTGCACCCTTGTTGCACCCTCATTGTGCCCTAGTTGTGCCCTAGTTACGCCCTTCTTGTGCCCTAGTTATGCCCTACTTTCACCCTAAATACATCGTAGTTACGCCATTATCGTGCCCTAGTTACAACCTAGTTGCGCCCTAGTTACACTCATGCACTAGTTGCATACCTCTTTCACCCTAGTTGGTCCTTCGTTGCACCCTTGTTGCATCCTAGTTGCGTCCTAGTTGCATCCTTCTTGCGTCCTAGTTGTGTCCTAGTTGTACTCTACTTTGTCATAGTTGCGTCCTAGTTGCATCCCAGTTCCACCCTAGTTACACCCTAATTGCGCCCTAGTTGTTCCATCGTTGCACCCTAGTTACACCCTAGTTGTGCCCCAATTTTGCTCTAGTTGTATCCCAGTTTCACCTACTTGCACCCCAGTTGTGTCATGGTTGCACCATAGTTGCACCCTTCAAGCGCCCTAGTTGTGCCCAAGTCGCGCACTAGTTTTCCCTTGTTGCGCCCTAGTTGCACCCTTCTTGTGTCCTATTTTCCCCTGATAACATCGTAGTTGCATCCTAGTTTTTCCCTTGTTGCAGCCTTGTCGCACCTAGTTACACCCTAGTTGAGTCCTTTTTGCTCCTTCGTTGCATCCCTCTTGCGCCCTAGTTGCTCCTTAGTTGCACCCGAGTTGCCCCCGAGTTGTACCCTAGTTGTGCCCTTATTGCACCATAGTTGCTCCATAGTTGCATCCCAGTTACCACCAAGTTGCACCCTCGTTGCACCCTCTTGCGCCCTAGTTGCGGCCCAGTTGCGCCCTAGTTGTGCCATACTTGTGCCCTATTTTACAATAGTTACGTCCTAGTTGCGTCCTAGTTGGTGTGATGTGAGTCGTCCCCGTCTATAGGTACAGCTTACCGTGACCACTCGGGCGTGTCCATGCTCGTGCCGATCCCTGATGTGGACCCAACAGGCGCCGGAGCAGAGACGGGTGGTGGCTCCATCCACCAGCAGCTGCCTGACAGTTGTTGGTTATTGTCACAAACACACGCAAGTGCCCTCTTGTCTCCATTCATACACACACCTCACCACTGCAGGTGATTAATCTGGATTAAGGCTCCCTGGTGCAAGACTGTGGAGCAGCATGAAGAACACAGAGGATGTGCCTCCCTCAAGCTGCCAAGTTGTGGCTTCAGCACCAGTCTTGTCACATGCCTTAGTTTAGTAATACACTCATACTAAAAGGGGATACAACTTGTGGGAATGCATGCTTGTTAGTTGATTGCATGCTTGCATGTTCCTAGGGTGGTGAACCGGGTTGCTGATCCCTCGGGACCACACGTCTGGCTTGTGCCGACGTGTGAGAAACCGCCTGGAGCTCGCTCGCTCCAGGGTCGGGTTCGATCCCTGGGTGGCGTCCGGGCCCCACGACGATGGTCTCGCGTGGGTGGCCCGGTCAACCGGCTCTCACCACCTCGCTCACACTCACTCTCGCTAGTCAAGCTGTGACTACATTTTTCTAAGTCGTGAGCGTTCCCCGATCCATGGCGTATGTTGTTGCACGTCACCTGCTTTCTTGCTAGCCCAACAACTACGCCTACCTACTGGTATCAGAGCAGGAGGGCTGTCCCTCCCGACGCGACGTCCTGGGACCTCATGAGCATCATGCGCTAAGCGCCGGGTGATTCCCCACAAGCCACAGTGCGAGACAGCGGCGGCCTAAGCAGCAGCAGCGGCGGTCATTCTGTACAGCCGCTTGCATGACACTCGTGCATGTCAGCACGAGGTCTTGGCAGCTTAGGCAGCAGCAACAGCTGCCACTCTGAGCAGCTTCTCATATCGAGCGACGGGCAACCCCGCTCAAGCCACGGCACAAGGCCGTGTTGACCTAAGCAACAGCAGCAGCATTCTGTGCAGCTGTTAGCACCGAGCGACAGATGGTTCCGAACGAGCCACAGCACAAGACCGCGGCATCGTTGGAAACCCCCCCCTTGCGCCATTGCCAAACATCACACTCGCAGATCTGAGCGCGAGACCGCAGCAGCTTGGACATCAGCAGCAGCCGCCACTCTGGGCAGCCGCTGTCGTCAACCGACGGGTGATCCCGAGGCTTGGGCCATGGCGGTCCAAGCAGCAGCAGCAGCAACCGTACCTTGCAGCTGCTGACTTCGAGCTCGTGAACCCTGGCACGTGACAAGTAGCAGCGTAGGTGATGGTCTAGACCGCCGCAGCAGTCGCCGCTTTGTGCAAGCACTGACTTTGCAGCACTGATCTTAGTCCCCACACTGCAGCTAGGCAGCATCAGCAGCAGCCACTCTGTGCTGCTGCCAACATCGCATTCGTGGACTTCAGCGCGAAGCCGCCGCAGCTTGGACAGCAGTAGCAGCTGTTACTCTGGGGAGCCGCTGGCATCGACGGACGGGTGAGCCCTGACGCGCCACAGCGCAAGGCCGTGGCGGCCCAAGCAGCAACAGCAGCAGTCATGCCTTGCAGTCGCTTGGGCTCAGCCGCTTAGCCGCTTGGCACGAGAAGCAACTTAGGTGGCAGTCAGGGCAGCCGCAGCAGCCGCCGCTCTGTGCAACTGAAGCTCTCACAGCCGTGACCTCAGCCCCAAGCCTGCAGCCAGACTTGATCCCAGCGCGCTCTCGATCACCGCGGGCTGCCCTGAGGCAGCCCATCAATCTGTACACTGGCGTCTCCACCTGAGATCGAGCCAGCACCTCCGTCGTCAACAGTGGCTCAGGACGGTGGAGTTACTGACGAGGAGCTTGCATACTACGAGGAGAGGGGGGAGAGAGAGGTGTGGTCGAGGGTGTGTCGCAGCAGTCCGGGGTATCATCCCGGTGAAGACTACGATCCCGCTGATCACTACGCGTGGGCGGACGCGAGGGACTACGCAACGCGCTGTCAATCAGCCGACGACGACACGCCAACGTCGCTGAACCAGTCGGCAACAGCACCACAAAACGACCACCGACCTCTTCACTCTCTGGTAAGACCACCCATTTCCCATAGGACGCGACCGCAACACCGCCGTTCTGTTCCCCGTGGTGCAGCTCCACCTGCTGCAGCGGCAGCATCTGAGGCCTCCGCTCCGCGTCGTGCTGCATCCCCAGCCGCATCTGCTGCAGAGCCCATCTCGNCACTACGCGTGGGCGGACGCGAGGGACTACGCAACGCGCTGTCAATCAGCCGACGACGACACGCCAACGTCGCTGAACCAGTCGGCAACAGCACCACAAAACGACCACCGACCTCTTCACTCTCTGGTAAGACCACCCATTTCCCATAGGACGCGACAGCAACACCGCCGTTCTGTTCCCCGTGGTGCAGCTCCACCTGCTGCAGCGGCAGCATCTGAGGCCTCCGCTCCGCGTCGTGCTGCATCCCCAGCCGCATCTGCTGCAGAGCCCATCTCGCCCCTTGATATTCTCTCAGCGCTGCTGGCTATCCTTTCGTCCAGTGCTGCCGTTGCCACTACCTTTGCAGCCACAGCACGTGCCGCACGTGCACCAGCCAGCACTGCTGTAGGTCGAGCCGTTGACGCATATACTGCAGCGTTTGACCAGGGACCCTTGGCGACCTCTGCCGTCAACATAGCCACTTAGGTCGCTGCAGCAGCAGACGCAGTTGCATCCGCCGCAACCTCAGTAGCCACAGCACTCTCCAATGCAGTTGGCTCCGCTAACATCTCCACAACACAGGCAGCCTCTCTACCATCCACATCATCATCAGTCACTCGGCACCTACAACTGTTGGTTTTGATCGCTACTGTCATCGTCGCTCTGTCAGGTGCAGCTCTGACAGGTGTAGCCTGCTTCGTCGTCACCACATCGTCCTGTATCGCAGTCGTCTCCTCCTTAGCTGCTGCAGCACTGCCACCACTATTCTCTCTGCACCGCAGTGCGTGGTGAGCCTGCCTTTCCTGCTCTTCCGCACTCTCTGCCTTCCCTGTGTTGGCGTGTTCGTGCGTTCAGGTTGTTGCCTTGCAGCGCACTTTCAACACCGATCTCTTACTTCCCACGCCCACTCGGGCAAGGGAAACT
>SZWC01029916.1:5729-22525 GCA_023375785.1 Penium margaritaceum | reverse complement strand
GTGTGTGTGTGTGTGTGTGTGTGTGTGTGTATGCATACGTGTGCGTGTGCGTGCGTGCGTGTGTGCATGCGTGCATGCATACCTGTGTGTGTGGGTGCGTGCGCGCACATGCGTGCGTGCGTGCATGTGTGTGTGTATGTGTGTGTGTGTGTGTGTGTGTGTGTGTGCATGTGCGTGTGTCTAACACAGGGGGAGTGGGGGGCAGGGGGCATTACGCCAGGTGCAAAAACCATCTGCTTTGGAGAGACGAAAGAAGAGGTTCTGAAGAAATTACGTCCCTTGCTGAAAGAAGAAGCCTCCCTTTTCCCCTCTCCTCATCCTTTCCCCTTGTCTTGGTCTCTCCTCTCGTCGTGCCCCTCTCTCTACCTTTCCCCTCATTTTTCTACACTCAGCCACTCTTTCTCTCCTGCTCTTCTCTCCTCCTCTCCTGCACTCTCTCTCCTCATCTCCTCTTTCCCTACCTTTCTTCCTGTCCCTTTTCCTCTCACAAGAGAAAAAGCCAACCAAATCAAGACATGAACTCTGTAGCACATTGCAATGCCTCATCTGAGCACGCAGTCACTGCCCAGGTGAAAACGAGTTGCGGAAGCCAATGATAGAGATAGAATAAACAATAGCAACAGCAGCAGTACTAGTAAGAGCACCAGAAGGAGCAAAAGCAGCAGCAGCAGCAGCAGCAGCAGTAGCAGCAACAGCACCAGCACTAGCAGCACAAGCAGCACCAGCACCAGTACCAGCAGCAGCACCAGCAGCAGCACCAGCTGCAGCAACACCAGTACCAGCACCAGCAGCAGCAGCGGCTGATGCTGCTGCTGCATCAGCACCACCACCAACAACAAGGACAATGACTACGGCGAAAACGACGACGACAACGACAACGACGACGTCGACAACAACAACGACGATGATGATGACGAAGACGACGACAACGAAAATGACAACAACGTAGGCGGCGGCAGCGGCGGCGGTGGTGGTGGCGGTGGCGGCGGCAGCGGCGGCAGCGACGGCGCCAGCAGCAGCGGCGGCGGCGGGGACAACGACGATAACGACAACATACATAAAACCAACGAGGAAACAAGAAGAAGAAACCAAAAAAAAAAATTCCATCATTTTCTTCGTATCTATGACATGGTCTGCCTATGTACACTTGCTTGCTTCATGCCCATCAGTCTTATAGGGTGGCAAGAAAGCTGTGCTGTAGCCGCAAAAAAAAAAGAAGAAGATGGGGCTGCCCTCTGTGCCCCATCCCTCCTCTGCCCTCTTTGGGATGTGGCGGTGGCCCTTCTTCACCCCACAGTGCAAGCTTTGTTGCCCACCTTGTTGGAGCAGCAGATGGGAGCTCCCTACGACATCTACCAGCAGTTCACCTCTGACCTCTTCCATGACCTCCGCGCGTCCTGGATTCAGGATGTCGGTGATGCGGCGGTTTGCCACTGCACTTGTCCCCCACAGCTTCAGAGTCTCTCCCACCATGCCTCGGAGTGCCTGCTGCTCTCCCGGTGTTGGGCGGTCGGCTCTCGGGGCAGCGCTCTGGTTTCAGGCCTCCCCGACTGGCCCCCGCGACCGCGTCCACCTCTCTTCGGCGGACTTCCGCCTGCACGCGCAGCTCTGGCTCGGTCTCCCCCTCTGCAACCTGGCGCACTGCGTGGTCAGTGGCCTCACTCCCGCCCCGCTGACTCATTAGCGTGGGTCCCGTTTCATCACGGAGGTCCACCACGTCATCCGTGACGAGTTGGCCTGCATCTGCCATGAGCACACCGTTCCGACGCGCGTCGAGCCGGGTGGCCTACTCCTGACGGGCCGCTGCCACCTCCGGCCAGACCTCATCCTGGAGGACCGGGAGCACGGAGCCATGTGCGTCATCGACGTCACGACAGTGGATGCCCAGGGGGCGATTGCTACTTCGGAGGGCCGGGCTCTCCGCCATGTTGAGGAGGCCAAGCAGGCGAAGTACCACTCTGCGCTAGTCCATCGCCCGGGATGGATCCTCCGTCCGCTTGTCTAAGAGACTCTTGGCGGCCTGGGCTCAGTAGCGTGGGACTTTTTGTGCCACCTCTTGCAGCTTTGCTTGCAGCAGGGGTATCAGGGAGCGCCTCCAGAGGACCGGGAGGACTGGGCGAGCCGGTCGGTCGCCTTCCTTGCCCAGCGCCTCTCCCTTGTGGATGTCCGCCGGCAGTGTGCAGTCATCCGCCGCACGTGCATGGCCCACGGCCGGCCAGATGTGGAGCTCCGACCTGACTAGTAGCAACGCCCGCCAGCTCCATGGCTCCAGGGCCTGGTGGCTCTTTCTGACCTCTTATACGTGCAACCGGTGGACGCCCGAGTGCAGTGGTCCTGGCCACAGGGCCTTGCCCGTAAACCCTGTTCTTGCTGTTTTGCGGATGTGGTATGTGCCATATCTTGTTTGCGGTGGCGCACAGGACATTGGCATCCTCCCCACCATGTACCATAGAAGAAATTGAAGGAAAGAAAAAAAGACTTCAGGCTTCACGAGGAAGCAAAGCCTGGTGCCTTTGTGCATCTGGCGAGCAATCTGCTAGCAGCAACCATGCTGCGCTGGCAGCCGCTTGTGGTTGGCGGCTGTCAACGACACACATTAAGTGTCAACCACACACATAAACTCTCAACCACACACATCGAATATCAACCACACACATCAAGTTCCAACCACACACACAAACTTTGAACCACACACATAAACTCTCAACCATACACATAAACTGTCAACCAAACACATCAACTTTCAATCACACACACAAACTTTCAACCACGCACATCAACTCACAACCACACACACAAAATTTCAACCACAAACATCAACTTTCAACCACACACATCAACTTTCAACCACACACATCAAATTTCAACCACAAACATCAACTTTCAACCACACACTTCAACTTTCAGGGACAAGCAAAAGTGGATGCCCACAATGGCCCCAACCCCATCTTCCTTTCAAATCATCTTAAAGTGTCTTGCGAGAAGACATGTACAAAGATTCGCTCTCTCCAAAGCATCCCACATGGCTGCGCCAAAACAAGCGATGGCTTTCTAGACCTGATTCGGCCTAAGTTTTCCAGCACTCCATCTTGTGACGCACGGCTGGCATAAAACACAGCCGTGGCTGAGATGTGCTGCAGAAGCCGTGTCTTCCGCCAGCCAAGCCAGGAGAGAGACAGTTGTGCACACTTAGCAAAAAGGGACAAATCGTTATGTCTCTGCGTGGTGTTTGACAAAATCCAACCTTTGTCTCATGGCGCTCCATCTTGCGATGCACGGCTCCCAGAAGACATGGCCGCAGCGGAGATGTGCGGGAGGGGGTAGGGTCGAGAGAGAGGTCGTGGAGAAGGAGGTGGATGGCGAAATGGTGATGGATCTGGAAACGGGAGTTGAGGAAGGCATGGGGAGTGGGGCGAATTCCGCGGTGGTAGGTTCCGAGGTTCCCACGGTGGTGGTGGTCAGCTCTGGGTCGTCGTGGGTGCTTAGGCAGATGGAGCAGGTGAAATCCATACCTGACGGCGATGAACACAATGGATGTCGTCTACGAGACAAAAAAATCTTTTGCCTGGAATACAAGGTCAAAAGATGCGAAGAGTTTTGTGCACTTTCTCTTCATTGACAGGTTCCAATGTTATAGCCTGGTTGAGATACCTGGCTTTCACCCAGGTGACCCAGGTTCAAATTCCGGTGTCGGAGACTTTTGCTGATCATCGACGCTATCCCCCTTCCTCCACCGCGGCATCCCGTCGCAGCACACCCACCGACTGCAGTCGCCTTGCCAGTCCACGGCGGGCTCCCATTCCACGCGGGAGGTGATGGCCCGAAGCTTCTTCACGCTTCTTCCACCGTCCTCCAGTACTCCGTCTTGCGGGGCCAAGGCATGCTGGCAGAATTGCGGGACAAGTCGTTTTGGAGATTTCAGTCGCCTGCAACCATTCACCCAACTCTGTAGGCAGGCCAAAAGGACGAGGAAACAAGGAGGGGGCTCATGCGCTCAATCCCGTCTAACCCACCGTTTGGCGTTCAACAGGCTCCACGATCAGGTGTGAAGGGTGCGGACACGCAGTCCACGCAGACAAGGCCCAGTCTTGACTCGCATCGGACTCTTCGTCGTCTCTCTTGCTAGCTCGTGCAAGCAGAACTTCCAGCAGCTGTCCCTGCCATTCCCTCACTCGTCTCGCAAATGCAGCCGAAGGCTACGCGCCGACTCTCTTGACTCCCCTCGACTTTCCTCTCGACAAATCAGTGCGTGACCATCACCGGTGGAGACTGATGGCCCATACGTCTCCTCCTCCCTCGTGTTGGGCCTGGCGCCTGTGACGTGATTCTTGACGGCTGCATTTAGTGCTGAGGCTGTTTGGTTCTGCTTGAGGAGCCGCCACAGCAGTGCACGCCAAAGGTCATTTAGCACTCCACCATGCCCTCTTCTACGGCCTCCTCTCCCGTTTCTCCCACGCCATCTCTGCTAGGAGACATCAGGTTTCATCATTCATCGCCCACAGGGAATCAAGGTAGCATCCCAAGAGCCCGAGCGACAGCGTTCTTTGTTTTCAACTTGAGCCAGCAGCTCAGCAGCAGATGGCTACACCAAGCTCCGGATTGCCAGCAGGCCTCTTTGAACTGGATCTCCGTGCTCGAGGGGATCAACAACCACTGATCCAACAACTTAACGCCACAGTTGAGGTTCTTCGCAATGCAAGCGTGCGTGGAGCGGTGCTTGTTGAAAGGAATTCCCAACTCTTGAGCAAAACCCAAAAAAATTCCGGCTCCACCAGAACCGTTCCATCTTACAAAATCAAAGGGACCGACGGTTTGGATGTGGCTGACGAGTTTTGAGGTGTACTTCACCGCTTCTGGGGTCAACAATGATTGAAAGAAAATTGACCTCGCTGCCGCGCTTTTGTGTGGCACATCATTAAGATGGTGGTCCGATCTAAAGATCATCCAACAGCAACAGGAAACCAGTAAAGCGTCATGAACGGCCAACAGCACCCATCTCATATCGCCGACCGCAAGTGTTCTACCCTTGGAGCAGATCAACACACAGTGGCAAGATGCGTTGACGCCACCAACTGACTGGAATGAATTCTCGCGCGATGCTTGCACGCTTTGGTCAACGGAACAAGAAGTCCGATGCATGATTCAAACTCCAGCGTCTACGTCAGTATTCCAGCGTGGCAGAGTACACGCGGAGATTCTACGAGATTATCAGCAAAGTAGACATTGCCCATGATGAACTCCGTTTTCACTACAACAAGGACGCCAAGCGAGAAAACCAGCGAGAAATCGCTATTTTCACCATCCAAAATGACTTGCCGCAGATGATTACAGCAGCAGAAAGGATCAATTGCACCGACTTCAATGCTCGGATCCAGGAATCCCACTGTTGGCAACCTCCTCACCATAGTTATCGTGGAAATGGAAAGAACCTGTTGATAGACTCCTTGACTCCGATGGAAGTGGACGTCGTTGACCAGAGAGATACGCAAACCTGCTATAACTATAGAAAATCTGGGCACATCGCTCGCAACTGCCGGAGCAAGCAGCAGGCCAAAATGGGGTGGAAGTCGCATAAAAGCGAGTCGGGAAACAGCAAAGGGCAGGATTAAAAGGTACAACTCTTGTCTGTGAGGAGCGATGTGCCCCAAAGGATGGCCCATCTGAACGGCCTACATTGCTACAGAGGGTTTCTGAGATCGCAAAGCTCGACAAGGGGTACGAGGATGACCAACCAGCGATACTGCTAAAAGTTCAACCTCGAGGATGCAAAAGTTGTAGAACGGTGCTGGCACAATTGGATGGAAGAGCTACACACAGCTTCGTGAGCAACGACATGGTTTGCAAATTGGGTTTGCAGACCGAACCAGGAATGATTGAAGGAAAACTCGTCGATGGGAGGTTGTAGATATGGAGACTCCAAGAACCACTATGACTACAAGTAAGAGATCTACGGGATAAAACGGTCTGTAGGTCTTGTCGAATAAGTGATCACATGATTATCCTCGGATAATACTTCCTGTACTAGCAGAATTCGCAAGTCGATTGGAACAATGACGATGTCTACGTGGAGATCTACGGTGCCAAACGACAACTTTCGCGTGTGGGAAAGAACCCGACAGTGGAAGCAGCAAAAGAGAATGCAAAAACCGAAAAACGACAACTTGTACAGCCAATACCACTCAACGTGCTCAATGACAAGGAGCTCGCGTGTGGCCCATACATCTCAAGCTGATGGGAGAAGCGGAAGTGGCAGTAGCCAAATCATCATCAGCCTCATCAGCCTCATCGGCATCAACAAAGTTTGTGATGGTACGTGAAGAGTTCGCACCACTCATCCAAGAGTTTGCGAACGTCTTCCCCAATGAACTCTTGAGAACCTTACCTCCTCAACGAGACATCGACCATCGCACTGAACTGAAGCCAGGTAGTAGATCCACAGTTTGAGGGGCCTATTGGATGAGCAATCACGAGCTGACCGAGCTGAAAAAGCAGCTCGACGAGATGCTCAGTCAAGGGTTCATCTGCGCATCCACGTCACCATACACCGCACCAATACTACTCGTAAAAATGAAAACTGGGGAGATGTGGATGTGCTTGGATGATCGGGTGTTGAACAACGCCACCATTAAAGACAGCTACCCTCTTCCCCGAGCTGAATACTTTTCGACCAACTCTGAGGGGATCGCATTTTCATCAAAGTTAACTTACTCAACAAATATCACCAGACAGGCGTAGCAGACGCCAACATCAAGAAGAGGGCGTTCCAAACCTGCTTTGGGCACTTCAAGTTCACAGTTATGCTGTTTGGACTCACAAATGCCCCGGCAACGTTTATGGCGGCAATAAACAACATTTTCCCGCCATACATTGACAATTTTGTCGTCGTGTACCTCGACGACATCCTGGTGTACACCCGCACCTTGGACGAACACAATGGACAACTTAAAGACGTCCTCAAAGTATTACAAAGAGAGAGATTTTTCAGAAAACTCTCAAAATGCAACTTTGGTTGTGGTTTGATCGAGTTTTTGGGCCACGTCATGAACAATGGACGGATCACCATGGATCCAAAAAAGGTGGCAGTAGACGCCGATTGGCCAACACCAACCAACATATGAGAAATTCATGTTTTTTCTGGATTCTGCAATTACTACCGCTGCTTCGTACGGGACTACACCTGAGTGTCATTGCCCCGTTCCAATCCAACAAAAAAGGAAAACGGGTGGCGGTGGGAAGGCAGCAAACAAGAAGCGTTCACCGCTTTGCGGAACACTCTGACCTTGGCGCTAGCCCTACGATTGGCCAATCCAACGGTTGACTACATCATGGCCACAGATGCATCAGACCGAGCAATTGGTGCGATCCTCTTACAAGACCATGGCAGTGGCAAACAACCAGTCGCCTACATGTCTCAAAAACTGCAAAGACTGGAACTCAACTACGTAGTACACAAGAAGGAGATGTTGACTATCCTGCATGCGTTTAAGACATGATGATACTACCTGGAGTGTCGCCGATGCATCGTGCGCACCGACCACCATGCATTAAAATGTTTAAAGACACAGCCAAATCTCAGCTGACGTCTAACCCGATGGATGGAGTTCCTTGAATCCGGGTTCGACTACAATATCGAGTATCGGCCAGGCAAAATTAATCTGGCGGATGCACTCAGCTGACGACCAGATTTAATGGTCGACGTGGCAATGCTTCAGCTACAGCGAGACACGTACCTCAAGTGATTATTCTCACGAGACTACGACCAGCACAGTGGATATGATAAAGCGAAACTCTTGTTCGACGCACTCTACTGGCGACGGCACTTCACTTCCCGATTGGGCGTTCCCCCAAACGACGAACTTTGCCAAACGACGAACTTGTTGCTCAAAGAGTGCCACGAAACCGGACCAGGTGGACACCTCCAAGAGGAAAAGACACTGAAGTTGGCAAAAAACTATTGGTGGGACAAGATGCAATTCGACGTGGCCAACTTCTGCAAAACCTATGACACCTGTCAGCGACAAAACTCCCATGGCATGCGGCCAAACGGACTTCTACAATCACTCCCTGTTCCAACAGAACCATGGGCTGAAATTTCCATGGACTTCGTCACAGTATTACCGTTCACACCCTAGGGATATGACGCAATCCTCGTGGTCGTCGATAGGCATTCCAAGATGTCCCACTTCATCCCGACAATGACCAATGTCACCCCCGAGGGAACATCATTGCTTTTTTTAAACACCATTGTACGGTTACACGACGTACCAAGAACCATCACGAGCGACCGAGATGGTCGATTCACCAGCCATTTTTGGCGAGAACTGATGACTCGCTACGGCTGCAGAATTCAACTTTCAATGGCGTTTCATCCTTAGACCAACGGTCAAACCGTGCGGACAAATCAGATGCTCCAAGAGCTTCTCCAAACACTATGCGAACCTCACGGGACGGATTGGGCGCAAAAACCTCCGACCGCCAAAATCACATGTAATTCGATAGTTTCCAGCACAAGAAGTACAACTCCATGTGAAGTTGTGTATGGCAAACTTCTCGCCACTCCAGCCGGACTGCAAAGTCGCAGAAACATTCCCGTAGTAAACATTCAATGCCAGGACTTCACCACCATCTGGGAGGAAACACGATAGACACTCGCAAAGACACAAGCATCGATGAAGCAAGCAACGGACTGACGTCGCAGCGACAATGCATTAACCACCGCCGACCGAGTCCTCCTCAACTATGAAAAAATCAAACTCCAAGGAGCCGACTGTTCGAAGCTCATACCCCAATGGTTGGGCCCATTTTGGATCGAACGCATGCAAACCCCTGTAGTTGCATGACTCAAACTCCCAGACACTATGCAATTCATTTGGTGTTCCATGTTAGCAGACTCAAATAGAATTTAATTAGGGCATGCAGGCCCATTCAAAAAACAAACATGAGCTCTGTGTGTGACTGCATTGCAAAACGGTAAGAATTATGCTAGGTTTGGAATGCACAATATCAAAGAACAAGGAGAGGTTACAAATGATCCCCTAGTGGGCTTATGTAGGGACGCCGGCAACTAGCCGCACTGGGGCCCGTCATCCCAGCTGAGCCCAAATGAATCAGAGGGGAGATCACACTTCATAGACCACATGAACAACAAAGGTGGTCTCCTCAAGGCATCGGAATGGCTCGTCGAGTGCCCGGGTCTCGACCACCGAGAAAATAGAAGCAGTGCTAGAATCACTTGAAATCAACATCCAGACATCACAAAGTGCTTTCCGAACATCAAAAGCCCTACTACAGCCATCGGGTCTCCTCGTCGCACCGATACAGTCAACCGGTTGCACGGGTCTCAACCCACGAAGAGAACTCTCCTAGGTCCTGACAAGCCAACTGGGTTACCGAAACGCATCGACCGCATCTCGTCAACATTGCGGTAGGTGTTGGAGAGGTCTAGGTACACTCCGGAGGCCCGTCGTGTCGACACGCTCTCCTCCATCCTATACCACCAATGTGGGGTATATGGGTAATCCATCGGCGTCGGTCATGACGGGTGGAAGCCACACAAACCAACATTCCTCCTGGCTGACATAGCCGTCAATGCCAGAACAAGTGAGTCAATGTACGGAACAACAACGTATATAAAACCATGGTCTACACAAGTCAACCGCACGCGAACACGCACGCATACACACACACACACACACACACACACACACACACNAAAACCATGGTCTACACAAGTCAACCGCACGTGCACGTGCGCACACACACACACACACACACACACACACACACACACACACACACACACACACACACACACACACACATCTGTTTCCTATCCAATCACAAAAGCTAGGCCCGATGTCACTCTAAAACAGAATGAAGGTTAGAAGGTCTCCTCATGATACTGGAACATCCTGCCAAGTGTCCTGGTTGTGACCATCCAAGGAATCATGCACATCATACACTAGTCACACAACAAGAGGGTGTCCTCGTGACACTGGTAGTGCCAGTGCCCGGGTCTCAACCGCTACAAACAATCCAACAGGTGTCCATATTCTGCCCACAATAGCAACATCAACCAACACTCATTATCATAGGGATATCTCCTCGTAACACGGGTGCAACTCACCACGTGTCTGGGTCTCGACCACTATGAGTAATCTAGCTTGCATGCACTTGCCACACACAGTATGACCACACACCAAGAAACACAATCACATGGTCTCCTCGTGACACTAGTACAACTCACCAGGTGTCCGGGTCTCGACTAACAGAGTGCTACCATACACAGTTGTGAAGGCACGAAACATGAGCGACATGCTGGCTGTTATAGTATGCTTGTAGTATAGCATGGACCCCTCGCCATGCATCTCCCATTACGTCGTGTCAGGTCGAGGTCTACACATCAATCCCCCTCGGCAGATGAACCCGGTGGAAATTTCCTTGATAGAGATGATGATATTATAGCTAAAAACAATCCTGGGTAATGAATCATGTGGTCTCAACGTCATGCAGAGATAACTTCCCCTGTCACGTACAAGTTGGCTCCCACCCTTAAAGATGAAGTGGTGTCTTCCGCTACGACTCTTCACGTCGCCTCTGTATCACCTGGAGTGTACCATTCCTTGTGTAACTGCCAAGGGTCCCAACTCTCAGTCTCTTCTCTCTTCGGTCTACCGCGATGCATCTGTGTACGCCGGAGGAACGGGAATGGGCAAGCAGCATGCAAGCCTGGAGGAAGTGTTGGAGATAGCCTCCAAGGCGGGATAGATCACCTTGAAGCATAGGGGTATACCACCGGAAGAGGAGGATGGCTAGAACTAGGGCGTGAAGCTCACCGACTCACTGAATTGCATGGAGCACGTTCTACGTGTCCCCAAGGCTCCATTTAGCCAGTGGGGCGACCTTGCCACAACGCGGCTTGAAGACAAGCTCTTCAAGTACGTGGTCAAGGAGTGGACTGCGCATCAACCACACCTCGAGTGGCAGCCCATGCCGTGGTAGGCTTTCTGTGCGATTATACGTAAGAAGTGTATCCAGCTTGAGGAGGCACAGTGCGCCTTCCACAAAATCAAGGACTTGAGGTAGTTGGGTGGCTCGCTCAAAGCCTACTTGAGCGAGTTCATCGCACTTGTGGGGGAAGCTGAAAGCTTCACCGAGGGCGATGGAACTCAGACCTTCAATTACCCGGATTTCATGCTCTTGGAGTACTTGTGTGACGGTCTTGCCACCGAGATGTTGAAGGACAGGACCATCACAATGGCAACCGGCTAGGCTTGGACAAGCTTGAGGGCGTTGCGACACTACATGAGTGAGGTGTATTCGGCGAACCCGAAGCACTACATGGACGCATGGTTGAATGTGCATGCACAGCAAGGCCGCGACATGTGCATGGATGCTGCGGGAACTGGAGGAGCAGCCGGGCAGCGGGGCGGGGCCAAGGGCAAGCAACCTGCAAACCCTCCATTCAAGAAGATTGGAGGGTCAAGTACAAGCGCAGCCGCGACAATGATGAGCTGCAGGCGGCGCGTGAGCGTCGCAACACAGAATTTCACGACGGACTCTGCCACAACTGTATGCAGTCTAGTCACTTTAAAGCTCAGTGCCCAGAGGCTGATAGTGGTGGACAAGAGTCTGCGGCGTTAGCCGCAGCAGCAGCGCCTTGTGGGGAGGGTGTAGCAGGAAGACGCGAACAAGGCCATGGACAGGGTCGCAGTCGCGGCAATGGGCCTGGCCGTGGTAACGGACAAGGCCGTGGGGCGGGCTTTCCCCACTCTTGAGTGACGTTAGTGGGGACCACTCAGGGGTACAACCGGATAACGAGTATGGGTTCATGTTTTCAGAAGAGGATGTTCACCAATTCTAGTTTTTGACGGGTTCAAAATTCTCCGTTGTTTTCTCCTCTCCCATTGAACATCATTATGCACTTACTGATCGACATTGCCCACTAAATCTTGCATCACTGGACAAGATGCATGACCGAACCTGCTTATTGGTGGCGACACTGACCACTTTGCAAGAATTGTGTAACACGGTGATTGAAGCAAATACCCTCAAAGTGATGAGTTCAATCACATTCGCGGTACCTTTTGTTGACGATTTCGGCCCAGTGAAATTTAAGGACTAGAAGGTGCTAGCAGAATTCACACGTGCCCACAAGATGTGGACTAGAGTAGGTGAATCATGGGAGCTGTAGCATCTGCCGTCCAGATTCCGTGTTTATCACAAACTCGGTTTGCCATCGTCGAGCCTGTTCACTCGAAAGAGTGGGGGCAACATGACGATGCGGTTCAAAGGACACCTAGCTTGTGCTTTCACGAACGTACTTGTTGACACTGGAGGAGACGACTTTTTTGTTAGCACTGGCTTTACTCGAAAGTTTGGCCTAAAGTACGAGCCATCGAATGGCGCAATAGTAGTTGGTGACAACCGTACGGTACCCGTGATCGGTACTTGTAAAGCAAAAACATGTATTCAAGGGTACACACAGAGTGTCACGTTGAAGGTACTCAACCTTCTTGACCCGTTTGACGTGGTGCTAGGCGATCCGTGGCTCCATGAAAACAAGGCTCTAATGTTCTTTGAATCAAAGTGTCTAATCCTTCGAAAAGGACACCGTCGCTTTACGTTGATTCCGAGTACGGAGTTATCACTGACCTGACTCAAAGTCCATGCCAGCTTGTCTATCATGCACATCAAGAGACGTATTCAACAGGGTTGTTGATACTTCTTGGCTCAGTTGCAGAAAGTGGAGGAAGACGTGAAGGAGGACACATCACAAGAGATGAATTCCCTATTGGCGGAGTTCTCAGATGTATTCCAAGGCCCACTTGCTGGGCTTCCACTAGAAGGACACATGGGCCACACAATTCCGCTGCAACCAGAGGCGCCTCCTCCGTTTAGACCCATGTTTCGCCTTAATGCAGCATAAAGGCAAGAGGCCAAACGCCAAATCAAAGAGTACCTTGCAAAAGGATAGATCAAGCCAAGTAGCTCGCCGTACGGTGCGCCGATCCTTTTTGTGAACAAAAGGGACGGTGGTTTACGCATGTGCGTGAATTACCGGACGTTGAACAAGCTGATGGTGAAAAATCAATTCCCCTTACCACGGATTGAGGACCTTTTTGACCAACTCCAAGGGGCAAAAGCATTTTCATCCTTGGAATTGTCCCAAGGGTACCATCAAATCCGCATCACGGAAGATGATATTCCCAAAACTGTGTTTTGAATGCACATGGGACACTATCAGTTTCGAGTGTTATGCTTCGGGCTAACAAACGCCCAGGAAACCTTCCAAGGAGAAATTAACCGAATGTTTGCCAAGAAACTCGGCCAGTTTGTCTTGGTTTACCAGGATGACATCCTAGTTTTCTCTAAGTCAATGGAAGAGCACATAAAACATATGCGCAAAGTCCTTACAATCCTTCAAGAATAGAAGTTCTATGCGAAAGTGAGCAACTGCAAGTTTGCACAAGGTGAGCGCGAATACCTTGGACACATCGTCAGCAAGGACGGCATCTATGTCAACCCACAAAAGGTCCAAGCCGTTGTAGACTGGCTACGCCCGGAAAATTTTGGGCAGATTTGGTCTTTCCTCGGCCTTGCAAACTGTTTTTGACGGTTTATGCAAGTGTATTTGACCATGGTAGCACCGCTAAGTAGGCTCACGTGAAAATACGTTCACTGGGAATGGGCATATGATTACAAGAACGCTTTTCTCAAATTCAAAGAGCTTCTAACCATGGCACACGTCCTAGCTCTTCCGGATCCATCGCAACCGTGGAATGTTCGATGTGATGCGACGGTAGTAGGACTCGGAGCCGTCCTCATGCAGAACGGTCACCCAGTTGCGTATGAGAGCCGGAAGCTCTTCCCCAAAGAAACGCGATATATGACTGGGGATCAAGAGCTCCTTGCGCTAGTACACGCATTCAAGATGTGGTGTTGCTACCTCGAGGGTGTTGAAGGGGGTGTGGTGGCTGTGACCGACTATAATCCATTGGTGATTTTCCAAACGCATCTTAACCTGTCAAGACGGCTGGTGCGTTGGAGCGAATACCTGAGTCAATTCTTGTTCACATGGGAATATCGGCAAGGACACATCAATGTGACCGATCCACTAAGCCGACACCCTGTGGAAACTAAAGCAACCACCGAGGTCGGTGGGTGTTTTATGGCCATTGCAACAACACCAGTACAATCACCAGATCCCCGTGTACCTCTGCGACAACCACCACGAGAGATTATCCATTGCAATGATTTTGTAAACAGGATAAGGATGGGATACTATGTGGATTCTTGGTTTCAAGAATCTCAAAATCTGGACAAGTACGGCTTGGTGGAGGCCGCAGAGATCTTCTGGCACGGAGAACAAGTTGTTGTGCTAAACTCGGGAGACCTTCGAGCAAAGATTATCTCCCAGTTCCACGACCCGCCGGTCGCAGGTCATGTGGGGCTTCAAAAGACCGGACAGGCACTCTCGGACCAATATTGGTGGCCACGATGGAGTGTCGATGTCTGTAAATATTGTATGACATGTCTTTGGAATAAGGCTAGTAACAAGAAGCCTGCTAGACACCTCCAATTGTTTCCCATTCCTGGGACTCCATGGAAGAGCGTCAACATGGACTTCATTATTGGTCTTCCGGACACGGCCCATGGCCACGATGCAATACTAGTGATTGTAGATCTTTTGACAAAGATGACACACTTCATTACTAAAACCACCGACGTGAACGCAGAGGAGACCGCTCGTCTCTCTTTTGAGGATGTCATAAAGTACCACCGCTTGCCATTGTGCATTATCTTCGATTGAGATAAAAAAATTGCTAGTAAGTGTTGGCAAAAGATGCAGGAGTACTTCGGCAATGAGTCGCAGATGTCAACGGTGTTTCACCCTAAAATTGACGGACAAAAAAAGCGCATGAACCACACTCTGGAACAAATGCTCCGTACGTACGTTGACCCTGCCATGAATGACTAGGAAAAATTCCTAGCACCAGCAGAGTTTGCAGTGAATAACTCGGTGAACGATTCTACAAAGTTCACACCGTTTGTGTTGAACACTGGTTGGCATCCAGTGGTGGCCTCTTCATTGGTGAAGAGTGGGATTACAGAAGGACAGGTTCCTTCTACTCCATCCTTTGCCGAGCCCATTGACTCGATGTTACAAGAGGCGAAGGGTCACCTTCAAGCTGCTCGGCAACGACAAAAGGCACATGCCGACAAAAGTCGTCGTGAGGTCTCGTTTGACATTAGTGACAAAGTGCTGCTTAGGACTAGGAATCTTCGGTTGAAGTCGCCAGGGGCACGAAAGCTTCTACCGAATTGGATTGGGCCATTTCTCATCGTTGCACGCATCAGGCGAGTGGCATACCGATTGCTGCTTCCACCGAGTATGAAGATACATGACGTTTTTCATGTGAGCCAGATGGTGCCATACACGACGGAGGGAATCGTTCAGCCACCACCGGCATTCCTTAGTGCCGATGGCCAATACGATGTTTTGCGCCGGCTTCAGCACCAAGAGCGTACTCTCCGCTCACTGATTGTTAGGGAATACCTTGTTCGTTGGGCCGGGTGTGGACCTGGACATAACTCATGGGAGTCCGAGTCTCGGTTGCCCATAGGGGTAGTCAACGAGTATTAGAGCGAGCTGGCAGCTCATACTAATCAATGCGTGTCAGGGGCCACCATGTTAACGCGGAAAAAAGAAAGTGAACAACATTCGCGTGGGGCGGCATTCATGAACTGCAACCTTAGGAGGTTGGAGACGCCCAACATGGTTGCCGCGCGAATGCTCCAGCGTAAAGGGGGGAGGTCGCTAGCCGTGTTGAAGAACATGCTGCAAATTAGGTCTAACTGCCAAGCACATGTTATTGTTGAGTTGGTGATTCAAGTTATAAATTTTCTTTCACAATGTTGATGACCCTCTAACTGAAAATCCTGCTTATTGGTTATGAACCGAGACGGTTCATAAAAAGTGGGGAGGAATGTAGCGGGAGGGCCGGTTTGGCTCTCCCTCCTCGATGAAGCGATGGGTGGTTGCGCACCACCCCTCGCGTCAGCGAGGAATGGCCGCCAGCCATTTGGCTGCCAGCCGG
This sequence comes from Penium margaritaceum, assembly GCA_023375785.1. Lineage (NCBI taxonomy): Eukaryota > Viridiplantae > Streptophyta > Zygnematophyceae > Desmidiales > Peniaceae > Penium > Penium margaritaceum. The sequence goes on along the minus strand of SZWC01029916.1, from coordinate 6,425 downwards.
CTGGACGACCGGCGGCCGCCCAAGTGATCAGCTAAATGACCGGACGGCCACCAGCCGGCCCGATCGGCGGCTGAGGGGCCGCGAGGGCCTCCAGGGTGAGGCCTCGTGGCCTTATGCCCTTGCCCCCCCATCGCCCTCCTTGCAAGTGAGCAAGCGAGGACGATGGATAGGGGGAGCGAGGGTGAGAGCGAGGGCGAGGGAAGCGCACGAGAGGAGTCGGTGAGAAATCGTCGATCGTGCCTCACATGCGATGATTTCACGCCGACGCCTAAAAAGCAAAACTCGAGTTCATTTAGGACAAACTATGGGTTTTGAAACCAGAAAACTCATGCGAATGCACGAGTTTGAGGTAAAACCCCCCGGTTTGGGTCCCAAAACGAGGGGTAAGATTGAAAACGGATATGGGCCTCCGGAGACTCAATGTATTCGAGTCTCCCTGCTCTCGGTTGTTGATGACGATTGCCCCTCAGTCCAGCGAAGGGGGTAAGCCCCTCGCGCGGACTGGGAACGCCATTCTGCGAACTCCGACGACGACTTGAAAGAAGGAGTTGGAGACTCGACCTATTACATTCTCTCTCTCTCCCTCTCCCTCTCTCTCCCTCTCCCTCTCTCTCTCCCCCTCCCTCTCTCTCTCTCTTTCTCTCTCTCCCTCTCACTCTCGTCTCTCTCTCTCTCTCTCTCTCTCTCTCTCTCTCC
>SZWC01029913.1:0-25338 GCA_023375785.1 Penium margaritaceum | reverse complement strand
GAGAGAGAGAGAGAGAGAGAGAGAGAGAGAGAGAGAGAGAGAGATGGAGAGAGGGGAGGGAGAGAGGGAGAGAGAGCAAGAAAGCTAGGATGATGAAACAATAGTAGCAGGACAGAGGACGTGAGAGCGAGAAAGCAATAATGAAGATACGAGTGAGGGTTGAGGAGAGAGAGAAAATAGGTTGCAACTTTGGATGCAAAGTTTCGAGGTCAGGACAGGGGACCCATTAGCGTGACCAAAGGATACCCTCAAGGTGTACATTTCCCCAGAGAACGAATATCTTTTATCAACTACTCAGTGCTCAGGAAATTGTTACTTGCCCATCCAAAGCTCATTACACCACACAAGCAAAGATTAAATCCCAAACAAAAATCAAAACTCGAGTTTGGAGAGAGGGAATAGCATGGGTCGCACAGGTCAGATTGCTCGAAAAGCATCTCCATGGTAGGCTGTAGGTCTTGCATCGGTTCTCTGTTTTGTTTCACCTTCACCTTGGGTAGTCACATATCAACACCTAGATTTTTGGGGACTTGTTCACCCAAGTAGACACACCAACATAGGTGACATTACTGCAATGGTAGAACGAGCATCAAGAGGACTTTACACGGGTGTGACAAACCATATGTCCCTGCATAGATTTCTTTTGAAACAGTGTGTACTCAACATTCCTCTGAGCAGTAAGAATATGTTTGGGCAAGTCACTACCAGTAGAAGGAGTGGGATCTATTTCTATCCAAGGTCAGCAAGGCGATGTGTGTTTGACGGAAGTATGGTACGTCTCATGACTGAGGGCTAATTTTTGTTCGGCCCAAGGTTGGGTTCAAGAGGATGTCGAACAATCATACAGATAAATGGTTGGTGTAGCATTTAACGTGGTTGGGTGGAGATGTTTTTAGTGCCAAATTTAGCAGACTTGTACAGAAAACTAATACGACCAATCCCTGTCCACCCATGGGCAAAAACCCACCTCCTTGGAATGAATGAAATCTAACACCCTTGACAGTTTACACACGCGCTTGGCAGACATTGGACCATCCGCCCTCAAAGAGGTCACTCAAGCACGTCATATTAATGTCCTTGATCTCGAGATGGTCCAAAAGCAATAGAGGATTCACCAATGTTTTGCATGCGGTAGTAGACAAATGATGCAACAATCATTCTCTCATCACGAGCAAATATCCACTACATATAGTTCATACCAACATTAAGACCTTGTGTCATCAATACCTAACATCACCAGAAGAAGACAAACAATATTTGTTGAGAATCATCTGTTATGGTGGTTGTGATGTTTCCTATTGAATGAAAGAGTACAGGCCACAACCGCCATCCGTAGCTGATTTCTTTGTGTACTGCGGGAGTGTAGACATCTGTTATGCATTCCTTGTCTTGGACAAAAGGGGAAGTTCACAAGCCAGGTATCTGAGGGTTCTTATTACGAGTCAAGGCATCCAGCATCAGAAGCCAGCTCCTTGGGCCCCACAAAAATGGGGCTATCACACTCTGAATGAAGTAGTTTGTATGATTATGATTACAGTAGATGTCCCTTTATGTCTTTGGGACAATGCATTGAAGTATGTGGTTTGCTTGCGAAATCACATTCTGCACGATCAAGTGCAACTCATGTGAAATCTTTGACAGTCGTGGCATAAAGCAAGATCCGACATAAGACCAGCACAAATGTGGGGTAGCACCGTATGGTACAAGAGATCACTAGATGATCTTTTTGAAAAATACGATGGCCATACAAGATGGTGTGTTTTGAGGAACCAAGAGCCTTTTCAAATGCTTGGCTATGTTACAAATTAGAGACTTAATGGTTGGTCAAATGAAGACACAAAGAGTTACAAAAGTAGTTGTTTGCACTTTATTGCTATCAAGCAAGGCATTGGGTGATTTTTAGCATTATAATACCGTGCAGAAGTCTCGTTCACCTCCTCCCTTAACTTAACCAGTGAGTGCATTAAATCCAGCCACAATTCCAATCTATCCTATCTGAGTGTTTCCTTCACGGTAACAGCAATAGTAGCAAAACTAGCAATACAAGCAATAACATCATTATTAGCAAGAGCATCAGCAACAACAAAAAAGAGACAAAAAAAATGCAATAGTAGGGACTACAGAAACAATTTTAGCGATAACACTATATGCAATAATAGTGGTAGAAACATCAACAGTAACAACAATGTTTTTTGCAACAGAAATACTTGATACCAATCATGTTCTCATCATCTAACATGCCATAGTCAAGGAGTGACACAACTCCATTAAAAAAAACATCCCCGCCTTCTCGTACATCTCTTTTGACAGCTCCATCTCCCTTGAAATTCCTTCCATTATAGTAGAAAAGGATAGCCGATAAACCTTGTGCCGTTGGTCTCTTCATGCTCCTGATGTTAGAATAAGAGCAACTAGCAGTTAAGTCTTCAAGTCAGTATAGGGAAAAACTTTGTAGGATGTGGTATCAAAGAGGGGGAGATCAAGGGATGTCTAGTTGCAGCCATATAAATGCATTTAAAGCACACACAAAAGGCATAAAATACATTAAATTAAAGCACCGCTCATAGTTTTAATCACATAGTAGCAAAACATAACATGAACATTCGTCCGACCAGGTCGTTCAACGGAGCCATTTATTAAGTCTACATATGAAGAGGTTGTCACATGGAGGAGTCACATTTTTGGAAGGTCGTTGAATCAGAGCTAAGTGAAATCTACACTTTTGATACATGGGAGAAGGTACCCCTACCACAAGGCAAGAGAGCAGTGGACACAAAGCGGAATTTTAAGGTGGCATTATTGATAGATATGATTCACAGAAGAAGGGCATTCACACACCGTTAAAACTGACTTGGAGGTACATTGACACTCGTCGTAAAGCACAATGGTCGATCATTGTTCAGTTTGGCAGCAAAGTACAACTGGGATATCTACCACATGGATGTGAAGAGTTCCTTTTGTTTTCATTGAAACTTTCTCAAAGAAATCTTTATGCTCCTACCTAAGGGAGTAAAAAATGGCACTATTATAGTTTATCACCTCAATTGTACATTCAACAGGTTGAATAAGACTCTGCAATATTGGAACCAGGAACTTGCAACTAGGTTGATGGACGGATGATGAAAGGGAAGCGCATCTCAATCCCCCTTCATTAGAGGGATAGACTTGAGCCTCGTCACAGTCCTTGTCTATATTGATGACCTCCTTATCTTATTTCAGTTGACCACGGAGACAAATAGCACCAGAGATATCCTATGTTGGTGGTAAAAGAAAAAAGATCAGGAAGAAGTGGCCACGTTGTTTGACATGGAGGTGAAGAGAAGGGTAGACAAAGTTAGCACATCAAAGAGTTATCAAGGGATCGGAAAAGAAGTGTGCAACACCGTTGGAGGATATGCGACTAATGACAACTCGAATGACCTCTGAAGGAGTGCAGACCATTTCAGATGCCATAGATGCCATAGTTGGACGCCCGGTGAGTGTATGCAAGCATGAGTTAACTGTTGAAAATTTGTTGTACATGTCAACCACCACCGGACTCGACATTGTTTACACAATGACCCTTCTCTCAGAGCACAACGTGCTCCATTCAATGTATATTTTGATTAATTAGCCCGGGTACTAAGGTACACCGTTGATGATTCTAGTGTGGGGTTAAGATCCACCTGTTTGTCAGATTGTCCACAATTGGTGGGTTTTAGTGTCAAAGATCATGTAAAAGATACAAAGGGAAGGGATTAAATACTAGGGGTGGATGCATCTTCAGGAGTAGAGGGTGAGCTCCATTATGAAGGAGTGTCAAGTAAGATTCCATCACCACTAGTTAGATTGAACCAGGATAAGTTGCCTTGAGTAGAACAACAAAGGAGGCAACCTGGTGGCGCATTTATTTGCAAGACCTTGACAGTCCAAGCACCACAAGGGTCATAGAAAACCTCATAGACCATCAGTACATAATTATTCTTGTATGGCGCATCACTGCATACGTGAGGCCCTACACACTATGAGCATCTCTATTCATGACATCCACTCACAAGACCAGCTAGTAGACATTTTGGCCAAGGAAAGGATAGCACAAAATATTTATTCTCGTGCCTAGGTAATGCGTTTGATATGCCATGGACCATGAAGAAGTAGGGTGTGAGGAAGAGCATTAGAGAAGTTGCACTTGAGCGTGATTATCTTGGTGTACCCAGGCAAGGCCGCGGAAATCAGGCCCAGTCCTTTAAGAAATGCTCGCAAAATTCCCTTCTTGAAAGGTTCTATGGGCTTAGGTAGTACGTGGCGAACATCAAATGATGACGTCATGGTGTGAAATGGAAACACAGTCTCGTCACCACTTCTCTTACGTACCAGACGTACACAAGTCTCTAATCGGTCCGAGTGGGCATTTCTTTCATTGCACAAACAGACCACCATGTCACGAGACCTTGATGTTCACTCCTACGGTCAAGGGCAAACTGGCCAACTTCCCTTGCCTTTAGTGAACCTTCTCAACCCTTCTGAAAACTTCAACCACTCTCGCGAATCTACGACAGAAGAGTTGCAACCTTCCGGTCAACTTCTTGACGAACCAAGACGAATCCAAATTTGTAAAGATCTACCTGTTTACCATCTACGCCCTCTTTGATAGAACACTTGGTATCAGAGCGTAGTGGTGCGGGAGAGGCATCCGACTACTTTACCCGTTTGGATCCGACCATGGATCTGAAAAAAGTTGCAACAACCCCTGATTGGCCGAAGCTATCCGAATTTCGATAGGTTCAAGATATCCTTGGCTTCTGCAATTACTAGAGGTGTTTTATACGGGATTACTCCCAAGTGTCAGCACCTCTCTCCGATCTCAGTCGAAAAGAAAAGGAGTGGTGGTGGGGAGACAGTGAAAAAGAAGCATCCACCGCTTTATGGAAAGCTCTAACCTTGGTGCCAGCCTTGCGATTGGCCGATCCAATAGTCAACTACGTCATGGCTAAGGATGCCTCAGATTGGGTCATCGGCACAATCCTCTTACAAGACCACGGCCACGATGAACAACCGGTCACATACATGTCACGAAAACTGCGGGAATTGAAACTCAACTACGCCATACGCGAGAAAGAGATGCTGGCGGTCGTGCATGCATTGAAGACATGGCGGTGATATCTGGAGTACCGTTGATGCATCGTACGCAACGACCACCAAGCTCTAAAACATTTGGAGACACAGCCAAACCTCAGTCGACGTCAAACCCGATGGATGGAGTTCCTCGAATCCGGCTTTGACTACGATGTCAAGCACGGACCAGGCATAATCAACCCAGCCGACGCACTCAGCCGCCAACCAGATCTAATGGCAGAGGTAGCAACACCATTGCTGCAGCAAGGCCCATGTCTCTAGTGGCTGTTCACACAAGGCTACGACCAACATGGCGGATATGACAAGGCAAAATAGTGGTACGACGCTCCCTGTTGGCGACGGAGATTTACTCGCCAGAAGGTCCTTCCCCCAAACAACAAAACATGTCATATACTTCTCAAAGAATGTCACGACACCGTTCCAGGTGGACATCTCGGAGAGGACAAGAAACTGAAGAAGCTAGCAAGAAACTACTGGTGGGAAAAAATGCATCTAACGTGGCCAACTTTTGCAAATCCTACGGCGCATGTCAGCTGCAAAAATCCTCTCGCACACGGCCACTTGGACTCCTGCAACCGCTCCCTAGTTTGACGAAACTATGGGCTGAAATCTCCATGGACTTCTTCATGGGAACACAGGTCACACACAAGGGATATGACGTAATCTTCGTGGTTGTCGACAAGTTTTCTAAAGCATCCCATTTTACCCCAATGACGACCACCGTCATCGCCGAGGGGACAACACAAATGTTTTTAACAACATTGTGCGATTATACGGCATGTTGATAAGCATCACAAGTGATGGAGACGGCAAATTCACCTGCAATTTCTGGCACAAACTGATTGTTAGCTACTGAGCTAACTACCTGTGGGAAAGAGGCCGCAAAACCGAAAAGCTCACAAAGGTTTTTAGGCCTTCTTCCTTTGTTGACATGTGTCATGTACCCCAAACTTAATCAGGCATTCACTTCACCTTCAAGAGTACTAACGTCTTAGCATATCATCTCAAGAAGAGCTCAAGTTGTCAATACACAAGAGAGCATCAAGCAAGGGTTAATTGATCGGCATGCCAGACAAGTCCTTTTATAGCTATCCGTCCAATCATAGAACTCAAAAGCATATTCCTGGGAAGTGGCCTGAACTAGCCACATCACTAATTGACTTGCATTGTGGGCTTGACACATAAGCATCTTAGTGTCAAGGTGACGTACCAACCATGTAGCGTCCAAGAAGCTACGGTCTTTCTTTCTTGGAAGCTTCCATAGCAAACACGATGTGCATGGGGCCAGGATCAAACTCATGACTTCTCACTTGGCCAAATCAACAAAATGGCCAAGGTAACCACTCACCCACATGGTGTACTCATAGGTCATATCTCACAAGAGCATAGTTGAGTCACACTACAATGGATCTAGGGGTCATACCTCCACAAGAGGAAGAGCATTCCTGATCCGTCCTACAACACTGAACAAGGGGCAAAAATATTCAACAAATCTCTCCCTTGCACCTTGCATCAGTGACCATCATCATTCGTCATCACTTGCATTGACCATGCCGATACCTTGCCTGTCCGCCTGGTGGAGATCCTTGTCCAGTGGCCTTGTAAGCATGTTAGCCCGGTTGAGCTTGGTACCAACATACACGAGCTCGACTGTCTGCTTGTAGACCAGGTCTCGAGGGTAATGGTAGCGGATCTCCGATCTGGGATCGTTGACATGTCAATGGCGCTCATGTTGTCAATTCTGATGACCGTCGTCGTTGCCTGTGGTGCCTTCATCTCAGATAGCAAGCTTTGTAGCCACTACATCACTTTCCAAACCTCAGCGAAGGTGATGTACTGAGCTTCAGCTATTGACAGAGAGACACATTCCTGCTTGCGACTCGCCCAACTGACTGCACCTCCATTCAACACACACACAAAGCCGGAGGTAGATTTTCTTTCATCAATGTTCCATCCCCAATTGGCATCGGTGTAGTACATGAGACAGAGTAACGCGAATCCAGCGATGCCTCCAAATTGGAGCCCCATGTGCCATGTCCCCTGAAGGTAGCGCATGATGCGCTTCACGGCCTGCCAGTGAAGTGGACCGGGATTGGCCACAAACCAACTCACCTTCCCAACAGCATGGGCTATATCTGGTCGGGTGGCGACCATGACATACATCAGACTGCCCACTGCGTATTGATATGGGATGCCCAACATGTCCGTTTTCTCTGCTTTGTTGGATGGGGACATGGAGGTGGAGAGTTTGCACTCCGAGCTCCTGGGTGTGTTGGGAGGTGTGCAACCTGCCATGTCGTATCGTTTGAGGATGGAGTCGATGTGTTTTGTCTGGTTTAGGCTGATGGTACCTGCTAATCTGTTGCGCTTGATGGCAATTCCAATATAGAAGTGAAGAGGACCCATGTCCTTCATCTCGAATCTGCTACTCAGCTGCCCCTTGAGATCTTCTAGCACCTGCATCGAAGAAGAGCATAGAATCAGGTCATCAACGTACAAGGCGACTAACATAGTCCCTTTGTCACTCTCATGCACGTACATGCTAGGGTCATTATTGCGGTGCATGAAGGACTCCTTGGCCATGAACGTGTTCATCTCTTGGTACCAAAGTCTTGGCACTTGTTCTAGCCCATAGAGTGCCTTCACCAATCTGCACACCTTGCCCTCAGGAGCATCAACCCCCTCCGGAACCTCCATCAATACCTCCTTGTCAAGTTTGTTGTTAAAGAAGGTTGTCTTGACATCCATCTGGTGGACCTCCATGTTCTCGACAGCAGCAATAGCGAGCATCGACGGGATGGAAGCAAACGTCACAACTAAAGCAAAGGTATCACCGTACTCTGTGCCAAACCGTTGGGAGAGCCCCTTTGCTACCACCCGTGCCTTATACTTCTCTATCTTTCCATCCTGTTTCCTTTTTACCTTGAGCACCCACTTGGACCCCACAACGTGAGCCCCGACAGGTCTTTCCACCAGCACCCATGTCCCATTCTCTTCATTGGAGCTGAGTCTACTGCGAACTGCTTCTTCCCACTCTGCTTTGTCACGCCGAGTGAGTGCCTCTGCGACAGACGTTGGCTCCTCTTGAACTAAGAATGAATAGTTGAAGCCTTCCCATTCACCCCTATCTGCATCGTAATGCTGCCAAAGTACTTTGAGGTGTGAACTGCTGCTTGAACCTACTGGCTGGTGCTGTTCATGCGCATGATGGAGGTCCGGTTCGTCGTTGATGATGGGAGAGGCATCCTCCTCATGTTCTGGAGGATTGGATGCGTCGGAATCACAGTCTGATTCCTTCGAGTCATCTTCGTGAGCTCCTCTCCCTGTTGCAGCACCAATCCCATGCCATTGTGCTTGTGCTTTGTCTCCCTCTTCAAGAAGTGTGAGCCACTATCCTTGTTTTGGAGTGTTCTTGAGTTCGAAATGCTCTCCCTTACTCACTGACTTTTTGTGGAAGTCAACGTCTTTGTAGTGGATGACCTTCTTACCTCCTTGGTCCCACAGTAGATAAGCTTAATGGGCGGTGTCATAGCCGATGAAAATGCGCTTTCGTGCTCTTGCATCGAGCTTTCTAGGGCCCTCACCGGCCTGGAACTTGGGAAACCCTGTGCAACCGAACACCTTGAGATGGGAGGCGTCTGGCTTCCTCTCTGACGATGCTTCATGAGGCGTCTTTGGCTGCTATGTCTGCTTCTTCTTGCCTCTCCTTTGCAGAGCTACTACAGGTGTGAGGTTCACAAGGTAGGTAGCCGTACGTGCTGCTTCAGCCCAGAACCTAGGAGACAGCTTGGCGTCAAAGAGCATGCCCCTTGTCATGCCTAGGAGCCTCTAATTCATCCTCTCTGCTACGCCGTTGCTTTGAGGTGCGTAGGGCCTAGTTTTCTGGTGTTCAATGCCCTGTGTCTTGAGCCACTCCCTGCAAGCTTTGTACACTCTCCCGTTGTCCGTCGTGGATGCCTTCACTTCCTTTCCACTCTGTCGCTCAACCATAGTGACAAAAGCTTGCAGATTCTCCTTCACCTCGCTTTTCTTTTTGAAAAAGTATATCCACACCTTGTGACTCTTGTCGTCAATGAATGCGAGGAAACATCTGCTGCCTTTATTTGACGGTATGCAAAATGGACCGCACACATCAGAGTTCACGAGGTCAAGGGGTGCAATAGCACACGTGCCATTGCACTTGAAGGGTTTCATTTTTGCCTTGCCTTGAAGGCATGGCTCATACATGATCCCGGCTGCCTCCGCCTCATCACCTAGCTCCATCCCACGCACTAGCTCCTGCTTTTCCATGAGCTCCAATGTGCGATGAGCCATGTGCCCGAAGTGCCTGTGCCACAGGTTCTTGGAGGTCGTGCAGAGGCTAGAACAAACAGCCTCGGTAGTTGCATTTTCTTGCGGGTTTGTTGCTAAATCGTCTGCTGCCACTACTTCCGTTGATCCAACGCGTCCTTCCTCATCTCAATCTACATTGTTGCTCTCCTTATCATCACTCTCAACCGAAGATTCAACCGTTGAAGTTGTCATTTTGGCTTGCAAGACATTTCTCCATCAACGCGAGGAATGTGTGCGACAACCTTCTTGGCAGAGTACGAGATGTTGATGTCCTTGGTAAGGACTATCACCGCTTCCTTTTCTGTAAAGACCACTTTCATGCCATGGTCAGTTATCTTAGAGACAGAGAGAAGGTTGGCTGTGAAGGAGGGTAAGTAGACCACCCCCTCTAGCTTGAGGTCAGAATCTCCACCGTTGACACCCATTCTGACCAGCTTGTCAACAATCCCCTCAGCTGCCTCAACCTTGTCGTTGGCAACTCTGAAGCTCTTGTTGCATGGAGCAAGAGAGATGAAGTCTCTCTTCTTGTAAGTGGTGTACTCGTTTGTGTTCGAGTCAAGGCCATGAGCACCTGGCCTGAGTATCACCCTCCCTACGTTGGAGGTACACTCAGCCATCAAGCTTGTGGGTTCCTTCCCACCATTTCTCCCTCATCATTCATTCCCGTCTCCTCCCTCTCTCTTGGGTGCACGGCAATCTTGAGCCCAGTTTCTAGCCTTGCCATAGCTATGGTAGCTTCCTTGGATCTTTGCACCCCTTCCACTATTGCTAGTGCTATTGTTTCCCTTGTACCTAGAGGAGGAGGCATTGCGGAAGGTACTGCTGCTCCGTGAGGCAAAGGCACTCATGTTTGCTTCACTGCTGCTACGACGCATGGCTTCATTCCACACATACTCAGAGACGGTGGTATAGGAAACTAGATCTTCAGTCCACCCTCCAATTGCTATTACCATGGGGCCCCAAATTTTTGGCAGCGTCATAAAGAAAATCATGATCTACATGTCGGATTTCAGGTCCCACACCATGCCCGTGGCTTGTTGCAAGAGCGTCACAAGCTTTTGCATAAAGGCTGAGACATCCTCCCCTTCACCAAGCTTCATGCTGATGAGGTTTTGTAGAATAAAGAGACAGTTGGCAAGTGAAGAGGACTGAAACACCTTGTCAAGTTTGGCATATGCCGCGGCTGCCACTGTACAACCGCTAATGTGTGAAAGGAATGAGGGTTGTATGGAGGACACAAGAATGGAAAGAGCCTTCTTGTTGAGCTTGACCCATGCCACAAGGTCATTTCCCTCCTCCTTTGGTGCTGGGATAGTTCCGTCAAAATATCCTAGCAGATCTCTGTCATGCATGATGATCTCATTCTGCCACTTCCAGAGCGCAAACCCCTCTCCATCAAACTTGAGGATGGGCGAATGATTCCCATGTTCCCTTGTCCCTACCATCCCTACAACTACAACTGCTACAGCTGCTACACCTGTTGTTGATGCCAATGAACCTCTGTTTGAGGCCGCTGTAGGCTGTTGGTGAGAAGAGGCAACTGCTTCTCTTGTTCACGTTGGACGTTGCAAGCAGATGTAGGCTGAGGTAGGCTAATGTTAGCTCTCAAGGTAGAAAGGTGAAGATGTGTTGCATTCCCATCCTGCTGATGTTGCCCTGCAAACAGAGAAGTTGGGTGAGAGCGAAGGCACTCTGACTGCTTGTGACCTTAGTGGTTCCGTGCGTGAAACTTCCCTAACCAGAGGAGTGGGCCCATAACCCTTTGTTAGCTACTGAGCTAATTACCTCTGGAAGAGAAGCTGCAAAACCAAAAAGCTCACAAAGGTTTTTTAGGCCTTCTTCCTTTGGTTGCATGTGTCATGTACCCCAAACTTAATCAGGCATACACTTCACCTTCAAGAGTACGAACGCCTTAGCATTACATCTCAAGAAGAGCTCAAGTCGTCAAAACACAAGAGAGCATCAAGCAAGGGTGAATTGATTGGCATGAAGGACAAGTCCTTTTATAGCCGTCTGTCCAGTCGTAGAACTCAAAAGCACATTCATGGGAAGTGGCCTGAACTAGCCACATCACCAAGCGACTGTGGGCTTGACACATAAGCATCCTGGTGTCAAGGTGACAGACCAACCATGTAGTGTCTAAGAAGCTACGAACTTGATTTCCTGGAATCCTCCACAACAAACAAGATTGAACTCATGATCTCTCACTTGGCCAAATCAACAAAATGGCCAAGGTAACCACTCACCCACATGGTGTACTCACAGGTCATACCTCACAAGAGAAAAAGCATAGTTGAGTCACACTACAACGGATGTAGGGGTCAAACATCCACAATGGGCAGAGCATTCCTGATCCATCCTACAACACTGAAAAAGGGGCAAAAATTCAACACTGACGACTCGCTATAGCAGCAAAATTCAATTTTCAACTGTGTTGCATGCTCAAACCGACGGCCAAACTGAGCGAAGCAATTAGATGCTCAAACAACTTATCGAAACACTATGTGAATCTCACGGGACGGATTGGGCACAAAACTCCCGACCGCCAAAATCACATAGAATTCAGTAGTTTCTACCGCAACGGGTAAAACTCCGTTTGAAGTGGTGTATGGCAAGCTTCCCGTCACACCAGCCGGACTACACAGTCAAAGCACCATTCACGCGGTTTATGTCCAACGCCGCGACTTCACCACCATCTGGGAGGAAACACGACAGACCCTCGCGAAGACAAAATCAGTGATGAAGCGAGTAGCTGACCGACATCGCACCGACGATGACTTCACCACTTGTGACAAAGTCCTTCTCAGTGTGGCCAACATAAAAACGTGAGCAGCCGGCTATTTGATGCTCAAACCCTGATGGTTGGGCCCCTTTGAGATCGAGCACATGCAAACCCCCGTGGATACAAGGCTCAAACTCCCCGACACAATACAAGTTGATTTGGTGTTCCCTATCAATAGACCCAAGCATTACGGATACCCCGAGAGAACTTCCACAGCATGTATGTCCCTCCCCCGGTAGGAGGCAAAGAGTAGCAAGGTGTAGGGAAAGAGTGTCAAGAGAAAATTTCCTCACATTGAACCATTGAGCGCAGTGTGAATGACGTGGGTTTTCAGTCAAGTCAGTTAGAGTAACAAGGTGCATAGGTGCAATGTGAAAGGAGCAAGAGCCGAGCGAAGCGAGCAAGCGAGCAGCGAGCTTGCTCTAGCTCGTCACAAAAAAGGCAAACCTGTGGGTGGAAATCCCTCCCTCTATGTGTTTTGTTCCTCTCATCCAAACAATAGAGGTTCCACAAAAATTCACCACGAGTGACAACCCAGGCATGGCACCAAGTTTGGGCATTACATGAAATTGTGGTTGGCTATGGTACTAAGGTCCCAATGTCCACACCCATATCTTGATGGCGGTGAAGCGCGCCAATGGCAACGCCTCTCCTCTCTTAGTCACCTGCATCAATGACGTGTGGGATGTACGAGTCCAGAGGTCACCACGTGTCTGTGACACACAAACCAGCACTCCCCCATGACCCACAGTTGACACACCACACACACAGTAAAGCGTCACGAGATGTGACTAACATGACAAGCTGCACTTAAGCACGAACACAGGAACTCAACCGGGCACATCACAAAACAGCAAGCCAACGGCATGGACTGCAGCCTTGTAGAAGTTACTGTGAGGAAGTTAGCTCCTTGCAGTCGAGTGTCCACCCTGACGATCTGGACATCACCTGCAACCAGTCTCTCACGAACAAAATGATGCTCTACGTTGATGTGTTTAGTGTGTTTGTGGTGCATGTCGTCGTGCTCTGCACTAGCCTTGGTGCTTTGATTGTCACAATGAAGAGTGATGCAGTGGATCACTCATGCAATATACAACACAGCCACATACCCTCACACGTACAAACACCAAGTGCAACATACTCAGCTTCGTTCGAGTTGCAAGCAACACAACCCGGTTTTTTGCTCTTCCATGACACAACAATCCCCCCTACTAGAAAGGTGTACCCAATGCGGCTGGGAGCATCAGTGTCGTGTGCCCAGTCACTGTGTGTGTAGCCATCAACCACAACGAATGGCTATGCCCGATAGCACAGGCCAGTACAAGCCATGGAGAGAGCGTATCTGACGACACGTAGCACGGCCTCCAAGTGTGGTGCTCTCAGACACTAGGAGAACTATGCCAGGAAGTTCATGGCGAAGGCAACGTCCGCTCTCGTTGTCTTAACCAGGTACATGAGAGAGCCGATCACGTGAAGAAATTCCGTGACATTAACCGCCTCCCCCAGCTTGGACACATCTAGTGTCTTTAACAACCGCTATTCTGCCGGGGTCATGGGCGTGGAAGTTGTGGCCACTGTCTCGTGCAGAAGGAAAAACGCTCCCCAAGCTGTCAATGTAGGCAGCCTGGTGAACATGGAGTACGCGATGAGAGCGGTCGCGCTCCAAATCCATGCCCAAAAAGACACGAGCTGGTCCCAAGTCCCTCATCTTGTAAGTCTACTGAAGGAGGGATTTAATCGCCTTCACAGCCTCCTGACTAGGTGAGGCGATCAGCAAGTAATCAACATACACAAGAAGTACGACGAAGGGAGCCTGACGGAGGGGTGACAAAGAGAGAAGGATTTCCAGTACTTTGTTGGTAGTCGTCCTTCTCAAGCGTGGACGTGATTTCTTGGTTCCAACACTAGGGTGATTGCTTTAGGCCGTAGAAGCCTTCCGCACTCGCCAGACCCTATTGGTCCCATCGGAGAACCCAAGGGGCTAGACCATATAGATCTCCTCATCCAACTGCCCATGGAGGAAGGCGTTGTTGACGTCCACCTGCTCATGCTCCCAATCGTGCTGAGCGACAAGGCTTAGCAGGGTGCGAGCTCTAGTGCAGCGGCCAACAAGCGCGAATTTCTCATCGAAGTCCATGCATGGGCCTTCGGAGAATCCTTTCGTTGTGAGACGAGCATTGTACTTGTCAAGGGTCCCATCAAGCTTGTACTCCAGCCTAAAGACCAATCGTGCATCAATGGCTTTTCGCCCTCTAGGGAGGTCAACCATCTCGTACACAGTATGGTCGTTAAGAGCCTTGAGTTTGTCTCCCATTGGGGCTTCCCATTGCTGTGCATCAAGAGTCGCTCATGCTTGATGAGCCGTGGTAAGCTCTTGAGGGAGAGATGCAGAGCCAGTGGCTACATGACACTCAACGACGGCCTCAATGGCGGTAGCATCGACTGCGCTAGTGTGCTCGGAGACGAGCACCGCCTAGGCGAGGGATATCTGGATGGACAACACCAATGGCGAGGCCTAAGGCAC
Organism: Penium margaritaceum; assembly: GCA_023375785.1. Classification (NCBI taxonomy): domain Eukaryota; kingdom Viridiplantae; phylum Streptophyta; class Zygnematophyceae; order Desmidiales; family Peniaceae; genus Penium; species Penium margaritaceum. The sequence continues at coordinate 10,585 of SZWC01029913.1, read as the reverse complement.
GATGGGGGACTGAGCTATCTGGGACCAAAACGAGCATTCGGACTGAGCAAAGACACTAGAGGTTTTCTGTAGGAGCGCACGAAGGCATCCACAACGGACAAAGAGTGAGGCCTGAGTAGGACAAGCGGGCTTAGTGGACATAGGACGAGTAGGCTTGGTGGACACAAGACGAGTGGGCTCCGTGGACACAGGATGAGCAAGATCAGGGGGGGCTCTCCCTAAGGGGTCTCGTGACACGTTAGAAACAACAGGCCATGGATTGTGAGGTGGCTGATGATGGTGCATACGCATGGACAATCGAGGACGCGGCCGGAGAGGGCGGCTTGCTTGACGAACCGGCTGACATGGAGGTAGGCAAGGAAGGGATAGGTGGCAAGCCGGACGGCTGGAGCGGGGAAGGTGAGGAAGGCGAGGCTACAACAGGAGGGACTGCAGGAGGGACAGGACCAACCTCCCCCTTAATTGATGGAGCGGAAAAAGGGAGGCAGTCGACGAAAGATGACCGAGGTCATGATGGAAAATGGACTCAAAGAACAACGCATCACATGACTCAATGATGCGCTGGCAGACAAGGTCCTTGAAGCGCCAGGCCTTAGACTCAGAGGATACACCCAAGAAAGGACATAGACGGCAACGTGGGGATGGCTTACCATTGCGCAAGTCCTCATGCAGCCAGACGGAGGCAATGCAACCCCAGACGTGGACAAGCCAAAGGTCCGCCCTGGCACCAGACCAGCGTTCAACGGGGTTGACGGAACGAGGAAGGGACCAATGAGATACCCAGTTCCAAACCCAAGTCATGTAACACATAGCTTCAAACACAAAAAGTGGGGGAAGGCTAGACTCAGAAAGGAGGGTCCAGACGCAGTCCGCAGGGATACGGTTCCAACGCTTGGAGCCGCTATTTTGTTGGGGTGTGTATGGAGTGTAGGTCTCCAGACACACCCCTCTAGACATGAGGAGACGGGCGGTGGGACCAAGGAATTCACCATTGCGATTGCTACAGAAGACACAAAACGAGCGCTAATCGGCACGCTTGGCCTGAGCGAGCCAAGTCTCAATGGTGGGACAAACATCATTCTTGTGCCATAGGGCAAAGAGCCAGCGAAAGCGAGAAAAATCGTCAATGAGGCACAAGACATAACGATCGACATCACCAAGAAGATCATGGGATAGGGGACCCATGACATCAACATGCACACGATCCATATGATGACGAGACCAGGATTTAGATTCTGCAAAAGGAGAGCGATGCATCTTGCCCCGAGTACAGTCAAGACAATTAGCAAGAGAGGGGAAATGGAAGGTGGAAGGCGACAGGCCCAAGGCAGGTTGGAGGTGTAGCATGCGATCGATTGCATTAGTTTGCCCATGCGCGAGACGGTGATGCAACACAAGAACAAGACTAGGAGAGAGCGAGGGGGGGACATGGACGAGCGAAGCACCAACGGCGGCTGACGGCAAGGAGAAGAGGGACACATGGTACAACTTCTCACACTTGACACCACAAAGTACAATGCAATTAGAGGGACGTAGACGCACAATGCCAACACCAAGACTAGCAAAGAATTCCATGTGCTGATTGTCAAAGGAGGACACCGACAACAACATGAGCTCCAAAGAAGGGACGTACAGTATGTCTCGAAGATACACTAGGCCACTAGGACCAACAAAACCAACGACACCAACAACATGAACAGGTAGTAACTGACCGGACCCAGTACAAACAAAGCGGACATCGCCGACAGGGCCAAGGGAGATAAACAAGGAGCAGAGAGACGTCATGTGCTATGTAGTACCTCAATCAAGGATAGTGAAGCCACCTGACGCACAAACTGGGGGCATGACAGCACATGTCGCCATAGAGCTAGTATGAGGGACACTGAGAGGAGACATGGCACAGACAGCGAGACGGCGTGCAAGAACGACGAACAGCCAATGCTCAATCCATGAGATGGAGGAAGAAAACGACCTATGCACCTAACCAGGCGGGTCAACACAAAGAATGGAATCAGTCTGACATGTGGGACCACCGGTCAACGAAAGAGCACGCTCAACTCCCTGGTCACGAAGGCAAAGGAGCTGAAGAAGGGATTGCTCCAACTGACGATCGTTCTCACCCGTGACAAATGCTATGCGAGCCAGGGTTGAGGTACTACAGGAAGGAGGGAACCAAGAAGGGACGGTGTAGGCTGATGAGGGCGAACATCGTAGGGTGGAGCGCCATAAGGAGGTGGCCAACTCCAAGGGTATGGGACCAGAGGTGGACCAAAAGAAACGACAGAAGTTAAATTGGCCTGGGCAGACGACTGGGACATAGCAGATGAGGATGAAGACGCCCTGGAGGAGGACGCAGTTGCGGCAGTTGTGCTAGTAGTGCGTGCCCAGTGGGCACGCATGGCACGGGCAAGGCAGAGGCCATCCGGTGGAACTGGGCAAGAACATGGAGAGTGATCAGAAGAACTAAAGTTTTAGCAAACCACAACACTGGGGACACAAAAAGAAGAAGCGGGTGCCTTCTCTTGGACACTGCCCTTGCTGCTGCCACAAATGCGAACACGACCATAGCCACGACCCTGAGAAGCCAGAGCACTAGATGTGGCACTCATGGAGGAAGAGGTGGAAGAGGGGGATGAGGAGGCCGTGGTAAGGGACAAAGAGGTCATCACAACTGCAACTCTTATGACGGAAGAGCGATGGAGCCGTTTGTTCTGCAGATTGGTCGACTACGCAACAAGGCGCTCAGCGGTGAAGTCCCAAAGCACACCAACGTCGGGAGGAGACTTTGGAGGGATACGCTGAGAAGCAAGGCGCTAGAGCTCATTTGCTTTGACGTCACAAAGGAAGTGGGTGAGCTAAGGGATAAGCCCATTAACCACGGTGAAGATAGCACATAGCTCCCTAGGGGCAGCATCACCAAATTCGCAAAGGAGCTTGAGATGGTGCTTCCGGTATCTGTCGGCGGTCTTGTTAGCATGCATAAAGAATGTGTTTAACTGCATATAAGAGCACTCTGTGCAGCTTGACCAGTGTTGGTGCTGCGACGATGCATCATGGTGTAAGGGTTGACAGGATGAGCTGCGCAACTGACAATAGGATCTGCATTGAATGTGCCAATGTTATTCAGGAGATGCTTAGGAACAGCATAGATGAAAGCGCAAACGACGCAAGCAGCCCTGGCGGGAGCAAGGAAAAAAGGCGAGTTAGCAGCTGGATGACAATGAAAGTAGTATTCCCAAAGATGCTTGCACTGAGCCCAAGCGCTGAATTGGACTTTCTAAGAAGAGAAGGCAAGCCCTGGGGAGAGGAAAAGTGGCTCCAAGGAGAAATCATGCTGGCAGAGGGCATGGGCATGTGCTTCAGCAAGGTGAGCAGAGGAGGGATTGCCGGAAGCAGAGGCAGTGGAAGAGGCACTAGAGTTGGCATTTGCAGTGGAGCCAGCGGCGGTAGCGACATACATAGTGGACAAGCGCTTGAGGACAATGAATGCGACCTCATTAGCAAAGACAACGCGGTTGTCATCTGCGAGCTTGAGGTGATCCTCAGCTTCACGTTATGCCTCAAGTGTGCGGTTTAGTTGTCACAACAGGTCTGCTATAACGGACTCTTCGTCATCAGGCATGGTGACAAACGAGGGTCTCTGCCAATAAATTTCAGCAACGTTTCCCCTAGCGCAGTGGGCATGAGAAAAATAGGAAGCATCGTTTATACGTGTAGAAGAATAGTCCAAACCCCAACATGAATAAGAAAGCAACAGAAAACAACGTGCAAGGAGAGTAGAAGCAACAATCAAGCGGTAGAGGCCACAGGAGAAGGGCAAAAAAATGCAAGGAAAGGTGATGGATGTTGCTGCTACAATAGCAAGCACAACGCCAGTGGATGCTATTGGGACCACTAGTCCAACAACAGAAGCGACTGATGCAACTACTAAGGTTACAAGTGCTATTATCACAGAATTGGCAGCACTCACTACACTAGCAGCTAGATAAGATGCAGACGATGGAGCTGACGATGCTACGGCGGTGGAAGTGTAAATGGTTGGCGTTATAGATGGTGCAACAGATGTAGTACATGCAACGTTGGAAGTATTGTAGATGTAGCAACGTTGACCCGTGTGAAGATGTTTGCAGCTCCAACAGCAATAGGTCCAACGACGATAGCTCCCTCAATGTAGGCGTCAACTGAACGGCCCGTCAAGTGGACACAGGGGTACGAGATGCTCTATCTGTGCCTGCAAAGGTGGCGATAGATGCAGTGGCTTCTTCTATGACAACAATGGTGACCCTAGTGACATTGAGCAACACATAGCTCACGTCCCTGGTGAGGTAGGAGAAGAAGTCGGAGGCAGTAGTCTCGAATTCACTCCCCACTGAGGTATCATGGGGAAATGGAGAGGTATCTCTTACCAAATGATAAAAAGATCGGGATGAGTGGGTTGACGCAGGAGACCCATCTGTAACACCACGACGATGTCGCGTCCAACCACTCGCGCTACGACCCTCGCAGTAGGGGACGGATGTGGTGGAGGTCGTAGATTTGTTCTACTCCAGCGTGGCACACGTCGTCACTAGAGTGGCGGAAGCGAAGGGCTGGTTGCTATGACTACGGTTGTCGGCTATGCCGTTGGTAGTGTCGCTGCTACGGTCGTTGCCAACTTGGCTGCCAAGATGATTCTAGCTGCCTTACTCTTGCAAATGTTGTCGGAGATGACAATTCTCTTGCTGAGAGGTGACAACTGAGGGAGGGAGTTGAGAGACGCGGTAGAGAGGTGACAACGGTGGGAGAGAGGTGACAGCCACAAGATAGAGGTGACATCTGCGGGAGAGAGGGAGCTGCAACGGGTGGGATGCGACAGCCACAGGATAGAGGTGGCATCTGCGTTAAAGAGGTGATAGTCGTGTGAGAAGATTTGGCAGTGACGTCAGCGGGAGACGCAATGCGACTCCTAAGAGAGAGGGAGAAGTGATGTGGCTGTGCAAACAATAGTCACAAGCTGTAGTAGTGGCTGCAGCGCAAGTATGTGGGAAAGCACAACAAGCCGCATGCTTAGGCCAATGGGTGACGGAGTTGAGACCAATATGCAGTCCGTAGAGCAAGCCATGCGTTGGTGCCTTAAATGGCACTTCAGCAAGGAGATGTTGCCAGTGTAGTAGAAGCTAAGGCAACGGTGGTGGCGGCGACAATGACGGTGGCGGCGGAGGCAATGGCCGGACGACCCACTGCCCGGATCACGTGCTTGAGAGAAACCGCAATTCACACACTCACTACGCGCTCAAAAACCACTAGGAGGCAAAGAGTAGTGAGGTGTACGGACAGAGTGTCAAGAGAAATTGTCCTAACGTTGAGCCATGTAGCGCGAACGGCGAGGGTTCTTTGTTGTGACATTAAGTGAACAAGGCACATAGGTGTAACGTGAAAGGGGCGAGAGCCGAGCGGAGCGAGCGAGGGAGCAACGAGCTCGCTCTAGCTACTTCCACAAAAGGCAAACCTGTGGATCGAACTCCCCCTCACAGTCTACATGTTTTGTTCCTCTCGTCCAAACAATAGAATTTCCACAAAAATTCACTCGGGTGTGGCACCAAGTTTGCGCATAACATGAAAATGTGGTCGGCTGTCGTGCCAAGGTCCAAATGCACATAACCATATCTTGGTGGTGGTGAAGCGCGTCGATGGCATCGGCTCTCCTCTCTCGGTTGCCCGCATCAGTGACGTGTGGGATGTGCAATGAGGCTAGAGGTCACCACGTGTTTGTGACACACAAACCAACACCTCCTCTTGTTCAAGTAGATGACGACATAATAGGTCATCGAGGACATCCTTGGCCATAAAAAACGTGGCAAAACAATGAAATACCTTGTCAAGTGGCATAGCTACGACGTTGCGTATAACAGGTAGGAACCCAATGACGACCTCTGAGACGTTGATCACTTCATCGATGGCTACTAATTTAGTCACTATGCCACAACATTGCGCCCGACGGGACATCGCTGCAAAAAGGGGGAGAAGTGTCATGTACGAGACGTACACAAGTCCTTGATCCTTCATAGTGGGCATACATGTTATCCTACAAACAACCCACCATGTCGCGAGACTTCGAGATTCACTTCAAAGGTCGTCACCATGTCGTCGTTGTTTGAAATGTAACGACGACATGGTGACATCATGAGGCCCCTTGAAGAATCACAAACCCCAATTTTGAGGTGTTTGTGATTGTTCAAGGGAGGGATTTGCGTGGGGATTGCGTGAGGGGTATGAGACACCCCATGCATTGAAAGAGGATCTGTTGGGCACTGCTACTGCGGATCTGAGCACATAGCAGCGGAAAAAGTAAAACCTTCAACTTATAATGTAATTCGGGGCTGGGTTTGAAGGTGTTTGTCTCGCAAACCTTAAGTGTTTTGTGTGATATGAAGAAAAACCGAAATGGGCGTTTTCGCTCAATCGTGATCATGCGATGACCCTTTTTTTATTTTTTCTTCCGACGTGCAAACCTCGTATTATGATGTAGGGTTTCATGTTTGCACGGGCTCCGTTCGCGGAAAACGTAAAAAACCCTAAATCGTAATAGGGGGTTTGCGTGTCGAAAAAAATCTAAAGAAAGGTCATCACCCGACCGCGATATCGCGAGGGAGCGAGGGTCGCGATTGAGCGGCTGTCACATCGATCAGCGATGCATGTCGCTGATAGATCATGGCGAACAAGGCCGGATACCTTTTTTTTTATCTTTTTTGAGTGCTAGATATGGCAGAGATAAATGTTTGCTTGTGGATATGGGAGGATCCGCATTTCGGGACCATGGATATCATCCCTAATTCGTCCTTTCTTGGCTGATCTTCTCGAATATGACCACTCACGACGCAACTGCACACGCATTACTCAACATTTGACCTTATGACTCTGACTGTGTTTAATTCGTAACGTGACACTTGTATAATTATGTTTGATCATTTTGACACTCCTCATTGAAGTACACTTATTGCTTTATGTAAGTTGCTCAATTCTCCCATGTTCTAAATAGTTTTCCGTGTCCGAGCTTCTATTTGCTCACCATCTATGCTCCGTTCGACATAACAATTGACCAGCATAGGCGGTGGTCTAGTCTCACCGGACTGCGGCACGGCAGGGAACGCGGGCGAAATGCACTTGCCGAAGACCCTGCCGTAGACTTCACCGTGCACGCTACTACAGATGCGGTCAACCCCATTTCATGAAAATGCACGCGCCGATCGACCTGCTGTGCCGTCTATGGCAAAGCAGAGCTTGGTTGTGAACCGTGATGAGCGGACTCGAACTTGGTCACCTCGGTTCACGCGTGTCAGCGGGGTCGTATCGCAGTCCATGTTGTCATTTCGGTGAACCTGCCAACACTTGAAATGTCTATGTTTTACACTCAAACTTTCTAGGGAGATAGCTTGTATCCGTCCATATGTTTCTTCTTAACATTATTTTAACTTCAATTCTACCGTCCTGCCGCAGAATTCTGCGGCCGCCGTTTTGACATCAGAAAATTGCTTATGCAGCAGCCACGGCACCCCGTAGGAGAGGGTCAAAAGTTGTTGAGCAATGAAATCGAACCCCGCTTTTTGTGCCGCGAACCTGCCGTTGGCGGCACATTGACGGTGGTCGAAGTTTTTTTTGCGCGATTCACTTCAGCTCGGAATCCCTTCGTAAGGCTACATCTTCTCGCAAGGCCCACTTGCCGCCCGCGTTTTCCTTGCCGAGCCGCAGTCCGGCGAGTCTGGACCTTTGCCATAGACTGAAAACGCCAAGGGTGAGTTTGGGTAACGCCGCATTGGACCCGGCTGTCCTCGAATCCTGCGCGGCGCCTAGAGAAGTGTACTATCTGAGGAGTGGGACTTCTGTCCAGTGGCTGTCCTCGACGTTCGCGCGGATGATCGCACGGGGCCCGTCGGAGGCTCACATTGTGCGACCGTCGAGGGTTGGAGGACGTCGCAAGTGCATGCGACGTTACCCAAACTCACCCTAAAATGTTGAACTATCAAGGGACCCGATCGTCCGTCCCCGTAGATCCAGCCTGGCTCAGGCCACCGGTGCTTTTCACTCATTGATAGGGCAGCTGATCATCTGTCACCAACGGATCCAGCCTGGCTATCAAGGCGCCGGGAGGTTGCATCGCACCGACCGTGGACAAAACAGTATCAAAGCCAATAGTTTGCATCGAGAGGATGGAGAGTTGGGCCCAATGAACGCACTCAACCGCTGGTTCACATTTGTGGTGGGTCGATTTGACGACCACATCTTCCTTGAGGTCACCCTTCTTTCCACCAGGATCTGATCTGAAGACCGACAGATCCACAAGCGGACAAAAGTCGAAGGACGGCGATTGCACGCCGCCCTGCGCAGGCTTGAGCGGTGCGACATTAATGCTCATGTCCGACATTCAGCCGGACAAAAGTCGATTGCTTCCGCAAATAATGATTACGCTAGCCGGACCTTTTGGACTGCACAGGTGGTTCGGTCCACAGCGGGGATAGGGGAGGAGTGAAGCTTGCCCACGACACGTCGAATCACCTACATTGCTCCAGCCATAAAACGAAAGCCGGACGCCGCCAACATGGCCGTAGGAATCGGCGGTACCGTGTTCTCGATGTTCAAAAGCGACATCCACCCTGTAACGGGGATGATAGTTGTCATTCATCCCGCATTATGGTTTTGATAATACTAAATCCCCAAATTTGAAATGTGAAAATAATGTCACCCTGCAGCCGGAGTCTTACTTGCGAGGTACCTTTGGGGGTACACGATCATTGTCTAGACATTTTCGTTTTGTGACTTCAGTGCCATCTCTCAATGTTAAAATGTTTTTGTTATGAAACATGATGAGGTGAACTAGGCACTCCAAAAAGGCGGGGGTGGGGGGGGGATGGGCGGATACATTGTTCAACATTTTGGGCTGGAGGGGGGGGCTCCAAAAACAGACACTCGAGTAATTCAAAAACGACACCTGACGATAGGAGGCTGCACATGTCACGTAGGACAGGTTCCGAGAAATAGAAATAATGCTAAAAATAGTTTAAACGACTCAATACGGAAACGGGTTATACCGTGATGTTACAACATACCCCTCATGTCGGGGTATATTGTCACATAACGGAACCCTGAGGCCATTACAGGGTTTCTTCTTGTAAAAGACTTTGATATGGGGCTTTTGTGGATTAAAAAAGAAAAAAAGCGCCACCTGATAATTAACTTTCCTGATACAAGGCGTTTCGCGCATCTGGTTTCTAAAAATAGGGTATATTGTTATTTTATTCCACAGCTTTTCAGGGGAGGTTCTGCCGGAACGCGCCTAACTCCCTCCACGTCGATTTTCCCTTGACGAATCCAACCTGCCCCTCTCCTCTCGTTGCCTACCCACGCGCCATCGCTCCGCGCCTCCCCCATCGGCACCGGACCGCAGTTGTAACCAGCCGCGCGAGTCAACCCAGCCTCCCCCTAGTCCCCCACGGTGCCCCGTACCCCCCCAACCGGCCGTTTTGTCCCACCATTTCCACCCTTCTCCCTTCCCTGTGTGCTTGGAAGGGGACTGTGGTGCACCTCCGGACGGCACGATGCGCAAAACGACACGTCAGCCCCTCTCCGCTGCGATGCAACCTGCGTCCGTCCCCCTTTCCTCCCTCCCTCCCTTTCCGCCAAGCATTCCTAGCACTTGCCTTCCCGCGCCGCGCAGGCTGTGGTGTCGGCTGCAAAACGCGACGCCGCTGCCCATCCGAAGGGCCCCTTTCCGGCCGAAGGCTGAGGAGTGAAGGGCGAAGAGCGAACAGCAGTGTCAGCGTGCGCTGCACTGCACCTCGCATGCGAGGCCGACCGCGGCACGGCCTACAAAAAGCCGTCAGCTCGCAGCTCACAATCACGCAACGCAAACCCTCACCGTCGAGTATCGCCTGGCCTTTCCAAGCTCCGCCATCAGATCTGCAGCTTTCTACGCAAACACTAACATCGAAACGCCGCCAAGTCCCGAACACTGGCGAAATCGAGCGAGCTGCCCACCATGTGCGTTCCCCATCCATCGCACAGCGTCACTCACACTCACATCACATTGACTCATGAACACACTCCGATCTTCACACTGTCTGCGTGCTGACCCCACGGCCCGTGGGGTCCGCGTCGGCTGTTGCTAGTGCTGTGCTGCCCGTGCTCCCGCTTTTGCTGTTTAAGTGTACGCCACGCCGCGCGTTTTCATCTCCCGCCTGCATGTAGCTGGTGGCCAGACTTCTGCTAGCCTGTGCGGCACAGGCTGTGCCTGTTGGCGTAATTACCTCTCCTCTCTCGACTGGCAATGGTCCTTATTTCGCTTGCTTGTTTGTTCGTTTGTTTGTTTGTCTCATCTCGGAATGTGCTTGCTTGGCATGCTCCGCCACGTTGACGTCGGATGTGCGCAGGGCTGTACCGTCGTCGTCGCTCGTCCGCAGTGCACGGGCACGCTGCTCCTCGGCACTAGCCATCGCCATCGCCATTGCCATCGCCATTGTATTAGCCGCCGCCTTTGCGTCTGCCTCTGCAGTGGAAGGTACGCCAGTGGCTGGTGAATGTGCGCGACTGGTGGGGGGGGGGGGGGGGGGGG
>SZWC01029911.1:7059-23180 GCA_023375785.1 Penium margaritaceum | reverse complement strand
AAGACAAAGGAGATGACAATGGAGGACACACTGACCTCCGAATCCGGCCACCTCCCAAGCTGTCCCCTACTGTTGAGTCCCCATGTGAACACTCTCCCTGACTCCGTCACCGCCACAGAGTGGAACTTGCCAGCAGCCACCGCCACCACCCTCTCATCGTCCATGCCCCGCACTACGCCGGGCAGGCCAAAGGGGCCCCCACGCCCCAGCTGTCCCACCACCTGCTCCTTGCTGTCCCAGTTCTGCCCAAAGCTGAGAAGGACGCCATCCTCAGACACCGCCAGGGTGTGCAGGGACGCCGAAACTGCCCTCACCCCCATCCTAGTCAGCACGCCGCCCACTCTCCTCGCGCCAACTGGCCACGATGAGTCAGATTCGGGCGCTTTGCCTGCTGACTTCGGCCAGCCAATTCGGTAGCCGTGCTTGCCATCCGTCCAGCCATACAAGTAGCCGGCGGGAAATCCTTCCCTGTACCTCCAAGCCAGAGATCCGTACACCTCTTCCTCCATTGCCCTGAACTGCGCCTCGGCTTGCTTCTCATCTTCCTCCGCATTAAATCCTCTGCCGCCGGCGCCGTGCCCTTGCCCTGCCGCTTCCGTGGTATCCGAGACCGAAGAGGACGCGCCGTCATGCCAGAGCACAAGAGAAAGACGACAAGCGGCGATGAGGAACGCCACGAGCGCCAGCAGGGCGGTGTTCCTGGAGTAGGGGTCGGACCACACCTCTCGAAGTTTCCAAACAGCTCTCCGACGCGCGTCTGGCCTGAACTTGACGTGGCCAGGGCTGGTCGCTGCCGATGACGTCGACGGCTCTTTGCCTTCGGTTGTAGGCGCGTCCCCACCCTGCTGCAACCTGGACAGTTTGCTCGGCCTCATGCTTGAGACTGAGAGGATCTGTCTGTTCGAAGGTGCTTCGCACGCCGTCTGGAAAAAAGACTCCTGCGCACCCTTCAGCAGCGGCGGCAGAGTGATCGGCGTCGTGCTGGAAGTGCGCTTGTTCGGATCAGTCGACTGTACCACGAGATAAATCCACGCAGGGTATCCGTCAACGCCCTTCCAGCTCTGGTTCTGTTATCTTTTCTTTTCTTCCACCAAACACTCGGTCACCTGAATCCACCTCTTCCCTTGTCATCCTGAGTCGGATGGGCCATCCGTGCCGTACCGTTCGTGCTGCCTGCTATGGGATCCAACGTCACACACAATCGTGGAGTGCTCCATGGCCTACGGCTGATAGCACCCAGGGGGAGTGCAGGGTCTAAAATGGTACGCGACTCACCCGACGACGCCCCCACATGTGGGCGACGACGCCCGACGACGCTCCGACGCTTTTTTCTGTGAGGGGGCGTCGTCGGGAATCAACGTACCCGCCTGGGGCCCTGAGGGGGTGAACCGGCGCTTTGCTTTTTTTTTTCTTTTTCTTTAACCCCTGGTCGTGACCGACTGAGGCGGGGGGGGCTACCTCAGCACCAAAGAGCCCGGGAGTTAACCCGGCCCCCCATGAGAGAGTCAGGGTGGAGGGTAAAGATTAAGATTTTTCCACCAGAGCGTGAATCGTGAGCTAAGGGAGATTCGGCAATCCTTGTTATTAATTAAGTAGTTGGAGATGAGGGCCGTTGCGAAGTCATCTTCAATAGTTTTGAGCTTTGCCCGCGATCGTTTTGAGTTCTTTCGAGAGAGCAAGGCACAGACGAGCCAGATATGTTTTTGGAAGGCCTTCCCCAAAATGGCAATGATTTTTTCGGATGGGGAGGAAATTGGGTCTGCCCAGCGTTCTTGCCAGATGAGATGGAAGAGGGTAGCACGAAATGTGAACCACACCGCAGTGAACAATTTGGGTTTAAGGGGGCCTAGGAGCAGTTCTGGGATCGTGAGGGGTATGTCCGGGAAGAGGGTTTTGAAGAAGGTCTCCAGACGTTGCCTGAGTGGGTGTAGTCGATGGCAAAGAAGAAAACAGTGTTCAATTGTTTCCTCCTCTGTGCAGAAGGGGAAATTACTTGAGCCATTTCGGCGGTGCCGTGTGCAGCTAGCCACTGGAATAGCGCGAAAGAGGATTTTGGTCAGCACGTCTCTTGGGCGAAGATCCAGGGGGAGGAAGTAGTGTTTCGCTCGGATAGCACGCCAGTCGAATTGGGTGGCAGGGAATTCTTCTTGCCAGTTCTTTTCATAGGACGAGGAGAGGTTATGCCGCTTGAGGAGGCAATGATACATCTTGGTTAGGGACAGTAGCTTACCAGAAAATCGGTATGTTGGGATAGCTGGACGATCCGGTAGGCCGATCATGCGGTCTTCTGAGGAGACAAATACCGGGGTAAGAGCTTTGTCATGAGCTTGTGACCCTCTCGCCCACGGGTGGGCTCGAGTGGTGAGGTGGATAGGGTCTACTTCTAGAGGAGTGGCCGACGAGATTTCTCGGTGAGGGAAGTGAAAGATGAGTTTAATTGGTAGCCCTATCAGGTCTCTGACGGTGGAGTACAGAGTATGGGTGTATGCAAGGAGGAAGGAGGGTCCCAAGGCGAGGGTTCGTCGCCAGGAGAGGGGTAAGGATTCCATCAGGGTCTGAAGGGTCCGCTGTTGGGACGTTGACCAAGTTGACGGTGGGCGATTTATGACGTCACATAGGGTGACGTCCTTTGTGAGGAACCAACGCTCTTATCGGAGTAGTCCAAAAGGTTGTCCATTGTCCNTTCAAGTCTACGTAAGATTGGATCCCATGTGTGTTCTGGGTTGAGGACTGGCAGGAAGAAGTGTCCTAGGATTCGGGTTGGGGAGTGAGAGATTGCAAAGGGGGAGTTAGTCGGGGGCGGTGTATGGGTGCCGATGGGGACTATGTGTGTTTTGCGATAGTTGGTACGGAGTCCCGTATACTTGGCACACGTTCGAAGGCAGCGGGCTGCGGTGTGGATTTCACTCTCTGAGGAGAGGATGAGTGTCGTGTCATCTGCATATCCGATGATGGATTTACGGAGATGAGGGGCGATGGGTATTCCTTGAAGGTGGTACCGGAGGAGGTCGGCAATGGGTTCCATAGCACAGATGAAGAGAAGTGGTGCAATCGGGCAGCCTTGTCGCACCCTGGAGTGGAGGGTGATGGGGGGAGTGAGGTGACCGTTGATGAGGAATTGTGTTGGGGTATGGTAGTGTAGGAGTGTGATCCAGTGCATGAAGGATGGAGGGAAGCCTAGGTGTTGTAAGGCTGCATATAGGTATTCTCGATTGAGGGAGTCGTAAGCTTTTTCAAAGTCCGCCGCAAGGTAGTATAACGGGGAGGAGGTGCGAGTCGCCCAATGTTGAAGATCATATAGTTGTGAGAGAGCATGTTGGATGTTTCGTCCAGGTACAAAACCGGTTTGATCGTGGTGGATAACGTAGGGGAGCGCTTTTGTCAATCGAGTTACTAGGAGCTTGGCGAGGATTTTGTACTCGACGTTCAGAAGGGAGATTGGTCAGTAGGTTGTAATGTCATCGGGGTCACCCTTTTTATGAATGCGGGTTGTTATGGAGGAGGCAAAGTCTCCCATTTGGGAAGGGTCAGCTAGGATCTGATTATAGAACTGGAGGAGCTGGGGCGCAATCTGGGGGATGAAGAGTTTGTAGAATTCTCCAGGGAGTCTGTCGGGTCCTGGGGTTTCATGTGGCTCTTTGATTTTGCTATTGATTCTATGAACCCGCCGGTTTGGTTAGCGGGAGGCGGCGCGGCGATCCGACCTGCGGGCGCTCGTGAATGCTTGCGATTGCGCCAAAACGTCACAGCAGAATCAAAGAAGAAAAAAAAGGTTTCCCGCTGATTCATCATGATTCTATCGCCCTGAAATCCTACGTGGCGGGGTTCCCAACGTCTGGGAAATGTCTTAAGTGCGGCGAAACGAAGAATCAAAGCTAAGACCCATTTCGAAGACGTTCATTTATAGACCTGTGCAAAACATATTTTTAATAAATTTACTTAGTCATCAAAGGTCAAGGACAGTTTCCAATCCAGCCGGAAATTGGTTGAAAGTTTGCGTGCCTCTTGACGTCGCACTATTCGGGAGATGCGCAGCAAGGGGGTGGCCCATCGGAGAAGGATCCGTCCGAAAAATCAGGACGTTCAGCCGCCAATGTCGGAAGGGGTAAGCCCGCGAGAGTTGCGGACACGGCAGCCAGGTCCCGCTGATTTACACTGGTTCCCTCTCGATGACGGAATCACAGAAGAATCATAACTTAGGCGCCAAATCGATGCAACCTTAGAATCAACAGCAGAATCACAGCGCCGGTTCACCCCGTGAACCGATGCAAGAATCATTGATTTTGATTCTAGGGTTGATCGATTTCCCTCTCAATCTTTATTTTTGGTTGATTCTACGTGTACGAGGGAAACGGTTTGAATCAGCGGGACAACGACTTGGAATCCGTCAGTATCGCGCCGCTCAATCTCCGAGTTAGGTGGACATCCGCCCTGATTCTACGAGAGAACGGCCACAGCCGTGTTCGTCCGCGTCCACTTGCATGCACGTATTATCTCTTGTTAGCGATGCGACGCCGCTCCCGCACGGCGAAGCATCCAAACATCCTTCATTAGTTTTCACGGTCGACGTGGAGGGGAAACTCAATCTTGCACGTCAATGTAGGTTTCGATTTGGTCAAACACGGATTACTCAAACGTTTCAGATAAACGTCTAGATGACGGGCTTTCCGACTGATTTTTGCCAATTTGCAGTTAAGACGTTTCCCACACGTAGACCAACATACGAGTAGAATCGGAAGAAATCAGCGGGAGTCCTATGTGTTGTGCTTTGTACCGTTCCTGTACAATTCACTGTGACCACTCGGCCGTGTCCATACTCATGCAGATCCCTGAGGCGAGCGGCCCTGGTGGCACTGGCGCGACGACAGGCGGCGGACTACCAGTTTAGAGCTGGCCGCCCATTATACCAGAGCCCCAGATGCCACCGGGACTCTCTGCTGTGTCTTCTACATCTTGCAGGCGTCTTTTGGCAAACTGGCCATGAGGCCTATTTGCATGTTTTTGCATTGTATGTTCACTGTCTGTCAATGGATGCATGCATGTGACCAGTCGTAGTGTCCGTCTTTTGATTCTGCACGTCTAGGTTCAGACGGCATAGCATTCCAACATGTGTGCGCAGAGTTACGGCCAAAACAGTAGTTTTGGGCCGGTTTTAGGACAGCTCTTGGGCTGCCGCGTGCGACACCTGCCGTGCGCCGCGGCAGGCATTTATGCCTTGGACCTGTCATTTGTCATTTCTCTCTGCATATGCTATATTGAAGCATTCTGACACTTTGCCTCGTGTCTCCTAGCCAAACCCATGCCGTAGTGTGTACGACCTGTGACNATTCTGACATGTGTGCACAGAGTTACGGCCAAAACAGTGGTTTTGGGCCGGTTTTAGGACAGCTCTTGGACTGCCGCGTGCGACACCCGCCGTGCGCCGCGGCAGGTATTTATGCCTTGGACCTGTCATTTGTCATTTCTCTCTGCATATGCTATATTGAAGCATTCCGACACTTTGCCTCGTGTCTCCTAGCCAAACCCATGCCGTAGTGTGTACGACCTGTGACTGTCAACACCGTCTGATCAGGCACTGGCGCCTAGTCAACGGCTGCGTTGCTAGGAAGCTTCCACGCATTTTCTCATTGTATTAGAGTAGTGAGACAGTTCTCACTGAGCTCCGCAGCAGAGACGAAGGAGAGCAGCAGCGGTGAGAGTCACCGCTGCAGCAGAGTTCCTGAGGCCTGTTGGAGACAGCCGGTCGTCGTCTACACAGCTCCACCCACCACATATGATCGCAGCAACAGAGGCAGCAGCAGCGTTGTGCACCGCCACGCGAGGTGCGTGGAGGCTGCAGTGAGTGCAGCCGCCCCTCCCACAGTTGCAGCAGTAGAGCGGCAGCAGCAGAGGCGGCGGCAGCAGTAGTGCAGCAGCTGCGGCGACAGCAGCAGTGGCGGCAGCAGCAGCGCATCAGCAGCAGCGGCAGCAGCAGCGCAGCAGTAGCGGCGGCAACAGTAATGCAGCAGCAGCAGCCGCGGCGGCAACAGTAGAGCAACAGATGTAGTAGCAGTAGCAGCAGCGCGGCAGCGGCAACAGCAGCAACGCGCGGCGGCGGCAGCGAGCAGCAGCCGCAGTATGCAGCAGCAGCAGCACAGCTGCTGCTGCCACCGTTGCATCCGCAGCTACACAGCTGCTGCTGCAGCTGACAGTGCAGCTGTAGTAGCAGCTGGGCGGAAGCTACTGCTTAGCTTTCGCGCAACGTCCGCGCGGCCACCGCGGAGCGGCTGCACGCGCGCGCAGATTTGCGAAGAAAAAGAAAAGAAAAAAAAAGAAGAGACGAGCCGACGTTTGCAATTTTTGCTTGCTGACATCATCAGTCGTGCTGATGTCAGCAACCACCTGCTGACGTCAGCACCATACTTAGTCAATTTTTTGGCCGGACAGTCAAAAGTTGCCAGCGTTTCAACTCCTCGAGAAACGTTGACGCTTTTAAAATCCGACAAACTCCGTCGCCCCATACTGAGCGGCGACATAAGCTTGTCTGACAGCAAGGAGAAGGGACCAGGCGATCCCTCCTCCTCCTCGTCTGGCATACTAAGTCCACGCTCGCAGGCCATTGAGGACCTGCGCAACCAGCAGAATGAGATGCTTCGTCTCCAGAGAGAGCAGATTGTCGCTATCCGCATGCTGACTGAGCTTCTACGCGCTTAGTCCACGGCCCCTCCGCGGATTTCTGAGGGAGATGCCGGAGTTGCGGTCTCTACCCACCGTTCGGTCCAGGCACCCGTGACAGGCGCTCCACCTGACCCACCACCTGCTGACCTTCTTGATGATGAGCTACTACACGATGAGCCATTCATGCCAGGCATCATGGATGATTCCCAAGAGCACGAGATTCGAGCTCTCCAAGAGTGCCTCCATTAGCTGCAGATGGGTACCCGACCTCCACCAGTTTCCCCGATACGATCATCACCTGACTACCCTGTCGATCACCCTCTCCCAGGAGTTTTTCCCATCTCTCGTCCTCCTCAGCCTATGGTTGCTCTCCTCACGGAGCGGCAACCTAAGGACTTCGAGGCACCACCTCCACGGTACATCAGCGAGGATGGTTTTGACTGGTGGGAGATCCTGTTTCAGGTGTGGGCTACATCTGAGGGAGTGTGGCCTTACTACCACAGCCCGTACCAGTCTACAGACCTTGCACAGGAACTGACAGCAGCCCGGGCCATGCGCGGACTTCTCTACGCCATGCCATGCGAGACTGTCGTCGACTTCGGCCCCTTCCTTGGCGAGGCTGGCACAGGCACCGGCGCTGATCCCCGTGGAGGCTGGGATCTGGCGTCATCCCTGCTGGCCGCAGAGACGCACGCCACTCGTACGTCACACATTCGTGCTTTCCATTCGCTTCGTCAGGGGCCTACGGAGTTTGTAGCGGATTACTGGCAATGCGCTAAGCGTATCTACATGCGTCTGGGGACCCCAAGAGGCACACAGCTGTGGGCGCTTTGGACGATTATGCTCAAAGTTTGCCTTGAGTACACCGACATCTCCACACGGTACAGCGACGTTGTCCTCGAGCCTTTCTCAGCCACTCTACAGCTGCTCCCTTGGGTGTATCAGCTTGTCCTCCTAGTGAGTTTAGCACGTGAGGCAGCAGTAGCACATCAGGAGACCTCCCTCGTTGCAGCAGTCATCGCATCACCACCATCTTCTCTCCTTCAGTCACCCTCATCTACCTCCACCATGACCACCTCATCTTCCTCCTCCTCTTCGACCCCGTCTACACCCACGCAGACACAGGGCATTGTAGCAGCCGCCCAGGGGAAGAAGAAGAATAGGAAGCGTGGATCAGGTCAACAGCAGTCGTCATCCAGTAGTAGTAATAGCCGTTCTGTGCACTGCTACAACTATGGAGGCGCCCATCGCAACACCGAGTGCCGGCAGCCGCTTGACTGGACGCGGATCACCCGTGGGCTTCAGGCTGCTCATGCTCTTTGTTCCACGTCCGGGGCATCCCCCGCACCCTCCTCGGGACGTGCGGCTGCCACGACTGCACCTGTACCTGCGTCCTCACCGGCGAGCAGCAGCGATCCGGACCCACGCGACCGCACCATCTCCGAGTTTCGTTACCTTTTGGCACTTCGCTTTCAGGGAGGTGCGAGTGTATTTTCATCGTCGGGTGGTTCACAGACTGCTTGTTCGTCCGTTCCCGTGGCTCGTGATGACGGGTGTGGGGGAGCACAGTCAGCATGTGATGATGATGGACCGGACTGCACTGACTGGATTCATGAGTCTCATCTTCGTGATGTACGTCGTTCCTCCCCACTGTCGGCTCAGCGTCCCTCTGATGCTGAGTGTTCCATTGCTCGTTGTACAGTGACGTCCACCAGTCGTGACTCCAGTGGCACTTGGATCATCGATTCTGGGGCCACCCATCACATGACGTGCCGTCGNGCCCCTTGTATCTTTCTAACGTGTTGTTTGTGCCTAATCTTGAGCTCAGCCTGCTTTCTGTGCGTGTCTGCACTCTGATGGGTCTCTCTGTGGAGCACACCGCTGATTCAGCGACTGTGACTGCTACTAACACCCGTAGCATTGTCTCGCGTGCTTTAGCCATAGATGATTTGTATCGTATTGCTCGGTCCTCCTCCCCTTGCTCTACCTCCTCATCAGGTCGCATTTTTGTCACTGGTGTTCTATCCTCGGAACACCAGCGGTTGCTTCATCGTCGTCTGTGTCACGTGGGTTCCGACAATGTGTCAAAGCTCATTTGGACACAGCCTGCTCTTGGTCTTGACGTGGCTTCTTTCGAGAAGCCACCCAAGACCGACTGTCTTTTCTGAGCTCAGGGGAAGATGCAACGGTGCACCTAGCCTGACTCGCATTCCCGAGCGCTTAGGCCTCTTGAGTTGGTCCACTCGGACCTTCTCGGTCCTCTCCCAGTCAAGTCCCTCTCCGAGAGGGGCCGGTATGTTCTGACACTGACTGATGACTTCACCCGCATGCGGTGGGTCTATAGTCTGTGTCAAAAGAGTGACGTCGCCCTCGCGGTTTGGCTCTAGCTCGTGATGGCTGAGCGTCAGTCTCGCCACACGCTACATACTTTTCGCTCGGATCGCGGCGGCGAGTTCCTTGGTGAGATGGATTCCTTCTGTGCTGAGCACGGGATTTTTCACCAGGTCTCCGCTCCTGCTACTCCACAGGAGAACAGTGTATCTAAGCGCTGGAACCGCACCATGGAGGATGCGGTTCGCGCCATGCGGTCTGAGTGCGGTCTCCCGGAGTCTTTTGCCTTCCAGGGCTTTGCCTACATGACTTGGGTCTGGAACCGCCTCCCGCATGGTCCACTTCTGGACCATGTTACACCGTACGAGCTCTGGTTTGGCGACCGTGGTGACCTTCGTCTCGCTCGTGTCTGGAGATCCATGGCCTCCGTGTGGTACACCGAGGACCAGCAGGCGTCCAAAGTCTCCCCTCGGGGTCGCTTGTGTGCCTTCATTGGCATCTCCCCACGGTCGAATGCCTGGCGTTTTTGGGACCCCACTCGCCGTCGCGTCATTGAGTCCCGTGACGCGCTACTTATTGAGTCACTCACGTACCGTGACCTGATTTCGATCACAGCCCTCTCCGGAGCCCATGTCCCTTCTTGTGAGGGTCCTCGGCGGATGGGGGAGACTTCTACGCCAACGACCATCCCTCGTCCGGCTGATGTGTCCACTCGAGCCCCCTCTCGATCTCCAGCCCTTGATGATCCGGCTGTCATTGCCGTCGGCCCAGAGATCTTGTCTGTACAGCCTATTTCCCACCCCACAGGTACCTCTTCTCTCACGCCTCCTCCTACACCATCACCTGTGTCTGCCGGCACACCTACTCCTACGTCTGACCCTGTCTTGTCCACTCCCATTCCTACATCGGTTGACACCCCTGCCTCAGTGTCCGGACCAGCCTTGCCTGCGGTCACACACAGCCCCGTGTCTCCCACACACTCATCTCCTCGCTCGGCATCTCTGGCTGCCTCGTCTTAGCCTTCACCAGCTGTGGTCGTACCTGTTCCTGTGGTCGTACCTGTCCTTGAGCCTGAGGTGCGCCCCTCGACCTCCGGTTACTCCCGTGAGCCCGGTGGCCGCCTTCGACCACTAGACTCCGGAGCCCTGCGAGCGTCCGGTCCCGCACCCAGGCGTTCCACTCGCAACATCGCAAGCGGTGATCCACGCACAAAGGCCTTAAGCCTGAGTGCCCGCACCGAGCTTTCATAGGTACATCTAGCGTGCCCTCTAGGGCACGACCTGGTCACTCCCGAGTTCCATATTGTCTGTGATGCAGCAGCTGATCTCGTGGCCGTCAGGCCCGAGACTCAGGCGTGTGCACTCGCCACGCAGAGTTCTCCCTCTATGGCGCCTGACCCTGGCACATTGAGGGAGGCTCTCTCATCGGAGGATGCTGATGCCTGGCAAGTTGCTTGCGAGGATGAGCTTCGCGCTATCCGAGAGCACAGAGTCTATGAGCTTGTCGACCTTCCCCCTGGGAGGAAGGCAATTCAGGTCAAGTGGGTCTTTCGCAAGAAGGTGAAGCAGGATGGCTCACTGGAATGCTACAAGGCCCGTTTGGTCGTCAAGGGGTACTCCTCACATTGAGGGCGTCAATTACATTAACACCTTTGCCCCTGTCGGCCGCATGATCTCAGCTCGAGCTCTGTTCGGTGTAGTGGCTCAGCATGACTGGGAACTGTACCAGATGGATGTGAACAATGCGTTCCTCCATGGCTCTCTGGATGAGGAGATTTACGTGGCTCAGCCACCAGGTTTTGAGGACGGTGACAAGGTCTGGCGCTTACGCAAGTCCTTGTACGGCCTCAAGCAGTCTCCACGGTGTTGGAACCGGGAGATCACTGGCACTTTGGCTCACGCAGGATACGTACAGAGCAAGGCAGACCCCTCGCTCTTCATCCTACCGACATCTGAGCGGTTCTCCGCCAAATGGTCTATGTTGATGACCTCCTCATTGCGTCTCCATCCTTGGAGGCCGTGAAGGAGGCCAAGGCTGTCCTGCAGACTGCCTATAGGATGAAGGACCTCGGTCCTGCATCGGTGTTTCTTGGTATGGAGATCGTGCAAGATCGCAGACATCGGACACTGTTGCTGCATCAGGCCTGATACGCACGAGTCGTGGGGGAGCGCTTCAACGATCTCCTTGGTGCAGTGCCATCCGCTTCCACACCTCTTACACCCGATGGGCAGGATGCCCTGAAGGTGGATGATCCTACACAGCTAGGGGAGACAGTGGATGTGACCTTGTACCTCCGTCTCATCGGATCTCAGATGTACCTAACCACCACCATGCGTCCTGACATCGCGTTTGCCGTCAACCTCCTCGCTCAGTTCTCGCAGGCCCCACGTGCAAGAGCCCTTCACGCGGCTGTGCGAGTGGTACGGTACGTGGTCTCCACACCGTACCTCAGACTCTGCTTTTGTCGGCAGTGTTCGGTGGTCCTTGACGGCTACACTGACAGTGACTGGGCTTGGAGCCCTAATGGGCGCAGTCGTACTGGCTACGTGTTTCTGCTCGGTGGTACCACTTTGTCTTGGCGAAGCGGGAAGCAGGGCTGCATTGCACGTAGCTTGTCAGAGGTAGAGTTTGATGCTTTGGGCGCAGGGGCTGCTGAGGCAGTATGGCTGCAACACTTGTTTCTTGAGCTTGGACATTCAGTACCCGCCATTGTGCTGTGTTGCGACAACCAGAGTGCTCTCGCCATGGCGGAGAACTCTGGTGTTTTTCATGCTCGCACAAAGCACATTGCGGTTGAGCATCACTTCGTTCCTGATTTGGTGGAGCGACGCGTGATCTCCATCATGTGGGTTGGTACTGACATGTAGCGTGTTGATTTCATGACGAAGGCACTTGCTCGCGGAAAGTTCCTGGTGGCCATTCGTTCTGTTGGGCTTCGTCCCATGCGTGACAGTGGTTGAGTGTGGGATGTGCGTCTCCGTCTCATTTGTTTGTGTCACTCACTATTATGTTCGTACCAGTGCTGCACGTGTATGGACATGCGTACCATCGTGTCATGGGGGAGTGTTGTGCTTTGTGCCGTTCCTGTACAGTTTACTATGACCACTCGGCCATGTCCATACTCGTGCAGATCCCTGAGGCGAGCGGCCTTGGTGGCACCGGCGCGACGACAGGCGGCGGAGTACCAGTTTGGAGCTGGCCGACCACTGTACCAGAGCCCCAGATGCCACCGGGACTCTCTGCTGTGTCTTCTACATCTTGCAGGCGTCTTTCGGCAGACTGGCCATGAGGCCTATTTGCATGTTTTTGCATTGTATGTTCACTGTCTGTCAATGGATGCATGCATGTGACCAGTCGTAGCGTCCGTCGTTTGATTCTGCACGTCTAGCTTCAGACGGCGTAGCATTCTAACATGTGTGCACAGAGTTACGGCCAAAACAGTGGTTTTGGGCCGGTTTTAGGACAGCTCTTGGACTGCCGCGTGCGACACCCGCCGTGCGCCGTGGCAGGTGTTTATGCCTTGGACCTGTCATTTGTAATTTCTCTCTGCATATGCTATATTGAAGCATTCTGACACTTTGCCTTGTGTCTCCTAGCCAAACCCATGCCGTAGTGTGTACGACCTGTGACTGACGACACCGTCTGATCAGGCACTGACGCCTAGTCAGCGGCTGCGTTGCTAGGAATCTTCCACGCATTTTCTCACTATGATTTCTTATTTGCTTTTGCTACATTTTTTGGCGGATTCGGTAACAAATGCCAGCTCTCGCGGATGGTTTCGCGTGCCGCCTCCCGCCTCCCTCCCATAGAATCAAAATCAAAATCAGTGCATCGGTTCAAGGCTGTAACAGCCGTGGGCTGTTTTGCGACTAACTGCAGAACCAAAAACGTAGGCCCTCAGAATAGTCGTCTCAGGAGAGAGAGCGAATGGTCGCATCGGCCCTTTTGGCTGAGACGAACCGCTCAAAGAATGGACATAGTCGTCATAGGGCATTTTCGTAATCATGCAACCTAAAACCCTATCGTCCCACGTGGCACATCCACGTGGGAATAGGACCCTAGCGGCTAGCTAGAGAGGAGGAGGAGTGACGCGATGGATTTCTATCGCGGCACTCCTCTTGCCTCAAATGAGGCCAAGAGATATCTTCCGGGCTGGAGTCGAACTGGACTCCAGCTCGTACTTATTTTCTTGGACCTCAACTGCCCGAAACCTAGGCCTCGAGTTCCCGAAACATGGGAACTGTTTTTAAACACCATCTTTATCTCTAAAAATGGTGCATACGCTACAGTCCTCCCCCTTTGCTTCGAACCGTCCCGGTTCGTATTTGCTCACGGAGGTTTGATCATCGCGTACTTCATGATGCAAACCATGCAACAAGAAGCGCAAACAAGATCACACGTGTGAACTCTTGTCATCCGCAACACGGTTGCGTCACGTTCACGCACAATCAACCACACTCTTGTGGTTTTTGTGAATATGGTCATTTGCGCTCAACATCTAGTGTTGATCACGTAATTCCTTGGCCCTTGCCAAGATGGGACACGTATAATCCTTGTACGCTCTTCACAAGTGTTGGTGAGTCTTCACCAAAGACTCATCACACGTGTGTATCAGTGGCATGGTCGATGCCTTTTGGGACGTACATAGTCAACAATGTCTTGCCAGTTTGGAAGAGGGTACATAGAATAATTTTTCCCACATTCCGTGTGGTACGTGTTCAGCAAGCTGTTGTGGTGACGCCTCCTCCCCCTTTGCAAGGAGCGTCCCTGCGACCAATTAACCGGGCGTCCTCGCGAAAACCATCCAGGTCCACACAACACTTCCCATGTCATTGGGACATGATCTCTTCCAAGGGGTTGCTGTCAAGGTGGTACCTCCTTGCAACATTGTCAATACGTGCAATCCAAGATCCGGACTTCAATCCTTTTGGTTTGCAACCACGTGTTCATGACCACGCGTAGGTCTACTAGACCTCGTTCAGCACCCGTGGATTGGTTGGCTGAACTCAACCAAGCTCCACCAAGCCCATGCGACTTGCNTTTCTGTCTGAAATGGGTACCGTAGGCTGCCGCTCACGTCCCTGTCAAAAGCACACTGCTTTTGAACTAGGTTAGCTGAGATAACCGATGTCAACGACCATGGATTCAATCCACGAACAAAGTATTCATCGTATGGTATTCACCCAACGGGTGTACCATGATCACAATCATTGCGGTACACGTTGGAAGAACACCTTTCGGGTGTCAATTCCATGTGATTGTGGTCGAACACTTCCGAATCACATCCGGTGATCCTGGAACAGCTAGTTCTCTAAATTCTGTTGTGTTTGTGCCATCACATCCAAGGGTTCCATTCGGGAACCCGCCAGTGGATCGTGTTTGCTATGTTGCAACAATCCGTGTTGCTTCAATGTCTTCAATTGTGTACATTCAGTACTTCCACTCAATAGAGTACTTTCCATATGCCATATCCGAGGCACTTAGAGGGTATCGCCCTCATCGAAGACATCTAACAAACCACCACAATCGTGGATATCACCGCAACGACATCCAAAAACATATTGTACTTGCATTCGACAATGTACGTCAACTAAACCATCCCCAAAACCAAGGGGCTTGAGTCAGTTCACTGTGACCTTTCGGGTCAGTGAGGCATGGTTCGACTACACCATAGTCATTATGATCTCTTTGGGAGTTGGATTGGGTTCCAACAAATCGGATGTTGGATTTATTTTGCACATCGATATTGCATAGGTGGTGCTATATCATATCTTTGGCATAATCAGAATCCATCCGCATGATGCTTGAAGATCGTGACGTACACGGCTAGTGTACCGTGTCACGATGCCATTAACTTTGAGGCATTTCTTAAAACATCGAAAGATTCTCAAGGTCCATCTTGAAGAGTCCTTTAACATCAACATTCGTTACGACACACTGGTCGTTGTTTTGTTTCAATGTCGATGATGACTCATTATGTGGTCGGTCGGACCACCAAGATGTGGATGCTAACACGCTGTTAGCATAAAGCTATCGGCTTATAGGTCGTTTCTATGGTCATAGTCATAAACTTTAGACACAAAACCAAGAACTTTTTGTGATCCAAACTATGTTGTAGTTGGTTTGTAGAANAACATCTCATGACATAGTCATGACACTGGCTTAGTCATGAAACGATCACATTGGCCTTTGGACATTGTAGCGCAATGAGATGTGCGACTCTCAAAGAACACGTTCTGCACCCTCCAAACCACCTGTTTGGTGAAATGGTGTCGCCATTTTTATCCAAAACATCAGCTGATATCGTCAGCTTGATCAAATATCACAAAACCATTGTGATCATTCGTCAACCCAACTTATCCATAACTTGATGTCGTGATTGACGCACTAAGAGTTAGTGGATAAGGGGTTTTGTGCGTGTCGTGCACGTTTTCCACGCATGCCGTGTACCCAACTTCACAAGACTGAAGTACCATGGTATGAATCGCATACCTTGACCGATTGAAAAGCGGTTTTTCTCCAGAACTTGGTCATGCGCTCTGACCTCCTGCGATCATGCAAGCCGTGCATTTTTTTTTTTTTTGGAACTGGTGCTCAACCGACAAGGCTTTTGTAGCACGTTCCATCTACGGATACGAAGGAGTTTGTCCACCTTTAGCATGGTCCAAATCTGAGGAAATCGTCCTCGTCACACATGTGATTTATCCGTTTGAATTTTGGTTTGTACTTCTCCGGAAGTATCTTTTCATACTGCTATCGGCAGCACGAAGTTTTCAACCTTCAGCGATCGTCACAGTCGGTGACGACCAAGACCACTGTATTTTTGTGATGCCGTTCAGGCATACATCTGATCACCACAGCCGTCTTTGATTGTTTCTAGCCATGCCTGTCAATTCTCTATTCGAGGAATCCAACAGTATGACCATCCTCGACATCGTCGAGATGCCTTGCAAACGTCAACCAACGCTTTCAAACAATGTGCTTGACCCGCTTGTCCCTAGAACCATTTCTGCGCATAGATCGTATGCTTTCGTTTGGTGGTCTATCATAAGCTAGCCTGTCAAGGCAACGAGTTGGCTAGTTCTTGCTAGTTGATACAACGAGGTGCGATCGGCACCCATGTTATTGATGCA
>SZWC01029910.1:8277-20459 GCA_023375785.1 Penium margaritaceum | reverse complement strand
TGGGGGGGGGGGGGGGGGGGGGGGGGGGGGGGTGTCCACGACCACCGGTTGCGTGGGTACGCTCGCACCTCCCGGCACACTCTCTGTACCCGCGGTGAGTGTTTCATCAAGACTGTTATACCTAGCAGTAGTGTGTGACTGCCTGTACACGTTGGATTTTTTGCCTCTTCATTCTGACGGTCCATTTCTCCGAAATTGATTGTTCAACGAGAGGATGTAACTGACCACCAAGTGGCGTGGCTGTGCTCGCACCTCCCGGTGCACTCTCTGCACCTGCGTTGAGCGTTTCATCAAGCCCGTCATACTTGGCAGTAGTGTGCAACTGCCGGTATGCGCCGGATTCTTTGCCTCTCGATTTTGACGGTCCACTTCTCTGAAATTGATTGTTGAGCAGGGGGGTGTAGGCAACCACCAGGTACGTGGCTGCGCTCACACCTCCTGGTGCACTCTCTGCACCTGCAGTGAGTTTTTCATCAAGACCGTTGTACCTGGCAGTAGGGTGGGACTGCCTGCACACATCAGACTTTTTGCCTCTTGCTTCTGACGGTCCATTTCTCCGAAATCGATTGTTAACCGGGGGGTAGTAGGCAACCAACGGGTGCCTGGCTGTGCTCGCACCTCCCAGTGCACACTCTGCACCTGCGATGAGTGTTTCATCCAGACCATCGTACTTGGCGGTAGTGTGCATTGCTTGTATGTGTTGGATTTTTTGCTTCTCAATTTTGACGGACCATTTCTCCGAAATCAATTGTTCTATGGGTGGATGTACGCGACCACCGGGTGCGTGGCTGCGCTTGCACCTCCTGACGCACTGTCTACATCTACGGTGAGTTTTCCATCAAGACCGTCATACCTGGCAGTAGTGTGCAACAGCTTGTATGTGCCGGATTCTATTTCTGACGGTCCATTTCTTCAAAACCAATTGCTGATCGGGGGATACACGCGACCACTGGGTGCGTGGCTGCACTTATACCTCCCAGCACACTCTCTACACATGCATTGATTGTTTCATCAAGACCGTCATACTTGGTAGTAGTGTGGGACCGCGTGTACGCTCCAGGTTTTTGACGTCTTCATTCTGATGGTCCATTTCTCCAAAATCAATTGTTCAGCGGGGGGGTGTATGCGACCAGCGGGTGCGTGGCTGTGCTCGCACCTCACGGTGCACTCTCTGCACCTATGGTGAGTGTTTCATCAAGACCGTCATACCTGGCAGTAGTGTACGATCACCTGTACGTGCCAGTTTTTTGGCCTCTCAGTTTGAACGGTCCATTTTGCCAAAATTAACACTTCAAGGCGGAGGTGTACACGACCACCGGGTGCTTGGCTGCGCTCCCACCTCCTAGCGCACTCTCTTCACCTGTGGTGAGTGTTTCATTGATACCGTCATTCCAGGCAATAGTGTGCGACTGCCTGTAGGAGCAAAATTTCTTGCCTGTTGATTCTGATGGTACATTTCTTCAAAATGGATTGTTCAGTGGGGGGTTGTATGCGACCACCGGGTGCGTGGATGCGGTCGCACCTCACGGCATACTCTCTACACTTGCGGTGAGTGGTTCATCAAAACCGTCATACCTGGCTGTAGTGTGCAACTGCATGCGCTCGTACCTCCCGGTGCACTCTTTGCACCTACGGTGAGTGTTTCATGAAGACCATCATACCTGGCAGTAGTGTTCGACTTCTTGTACGTGCCGGATTTTTTGTGTCTTGATTCTGACCATCCATTTCCCCGAAATCGATTGTGCAGCGGGGGGGTGTACGTGACCACCAGGTGCGAGGCTGCGCTCACGCCTCCCGGTATACACTCTATACCTGCGGTAAGTGTTTCATCGAGACCATCACACCTGGCAGTAGTGTGTGACTGCCTCTACGTGCAATGCATTTTGCCCGGCCATTCTGATGGTCCATTTCTGCAAAATCAATAGTTCATCTAGGATTGTATGCGACCACCGGAGGCGTGGCTGTGCTCAGACCTCCCGGCGCACTCTCTGTACCTATGGTGGGTGTGTTATCGAGACTAGCGTATGTGGCATTAGTGTGCAACTGTCTATAAGTGCCGTATTTTTCACCTCTCCATTCTCACGCTCCATTTCTCCAAAATTGATTGTTCAGCGGGGGGTGTACGTGACCACCGGGTGTGTGGCTGCACTCGCATCTCCCGGTGCACTCTCTGCACCTATGGTGAGTGTCTCACCAATATCCTTATGTGGCAGTAGTGTGCGACTGCTTGTACGCGCCGGATTTTTTGCCTCTCAATTTAGGCAGTCTATTTCTCTGAAATCGATTGTTTAGTTAGGGGAGGTACATGACCACTGGGTGCATGGCTGCGCTCGTACCTCCCTACGCACTCTCTGCACTTGCGGTGAGTTTTTCATGAAGACCGTCATACTTGGCAGTAGTGTACAACTACCTGTTCCCGCTGGATTTTTCACCTCGCGATTCTAAGAGTCTATTTCCTGGAAATCAATTGTTCAGCAGGGGATATACGCGACCACCGGGTGCGTGGCTACGCTCGCACCTTCCGGCGCACTCTCAGCACCTGCGGTGAGCATCTCATCGAGAGCGTCATACCTGGCAGTAGTGTGCAACTGCCTGTACACACCTGAACTTTTGCTTCTTGATTTTGACGGTCCATATCTCCAAAATTGATCATTCAGCGGGGGGGTGTACGCGACCACTAGGTCTGTGGCTGTGCTCGTGCACTCTGTGCACGTGCGGTGAGTGTTTCATCGAGACCATGATACCTGGAAGTAGTTTATAACTGCCTGTACGTGCCAGATTTTTTGCCTCTTGATGTTGACAGTCCATGTCGCTGAAATCAGTTGTTGAGCCCGAGGGTGTAGGTGACCACCGGGTTCTTGGCTGCGCTCGCACCTCCTGGTGTAGTCTCTGCACCTGCGGTGAGTGTTTCATCAAGACCGTCATACCTGGCAGTAGTGTGCGACCGCCTGTACGAGCTGGATGTTTTGCCCTTGATTCTGACGTTTCATTTATTTGACATGGATTGTTCAACATGGGGTTGCACGTGACCACCGGGTCCATGGCTACGCTCACACCTCTCCGCACACTCTCTGCACCTACGGTGACTGTTTCAGCGAGACTGTCATACCATGCTGTAGTGTGCAACTGCCTGTACGTGCCGAATTTTTGCCTCTCAATTTTGACAGTCCATTTCTGCATAATTGATCATTCAGAGGGGGGGTGTACGCGACCACCGGGTGTGTGGCTCTGCTCGCACCTCTCGGCACAATCTCTGCACCTACAGTGAGTGTTTCATCGAGATCATCATGCCTGACAATGGTGTGTGATTGCCTGTACGCATCGAATTTTTTTGGCTCTCGATTCTCACGCTCCATTTTGTTGAAATCAATTATTCAGCGGGGGGTGTCCGCGACCACTGAGTGCTTGGCTGCGCTCGCACCTCCCAGCGCACTGTTTGCACCTGCAGTGAGTGTTTTATTGAGACCGTCATACCTGGCAATAGTGTGCGACTACCTGTACGAGCCGGATTTTTCACCCCTCAACTCTCATGGTGCATTTCTCTGAAATTTATCATTCAGTGAGGGCATGTACGTGACCACCAGGTGCGTGGATCCACTCACACCTCTCGGCGCACTCTTTGCACCTGTTGTGAGTGTTTCATCGAGACCATCATACCTGGCATTAGTGTGCGACAGCTTGTAAGTGCCAGATTTTTTTCCTCTCGATTTTGACCATCCATATCCCCGAAATCGATTGTTCAGCAGGGGGGGTGTACAAGACCACCAGGTGCGTGGCTGCGCTCGCGCCTCCCGGTGCACTCTCTGCACCTGCGGTAAGTTTTTCATCGAGACCATCACACCTGGCACTAGTGTGCGACTGCTTGTACGTGCTAGATTTTTTGCCTGGTGATTCTGTTGGTGCATTTCTCTGAAATCAATTGTTCAGTGAGGGGCGTTTCTGCAGCCACCGGAGGTGTGGCTGTGCTCGCATCTGCCGGCGCACTCTCTGCACCCGCAGTGAGTGTTTCATCGAGACCGTCATGCTTTGCAGCAGAGTAGAACTGCTTGTATGTGCAAGATTGTTCCCCTTTCGATTGTGACGACCCATTTCTTTGAAATTGATTGTTCAACGGGGGGATGTATGCAACCACTCAGTGTGTGGCTTTGTTCGCACCTCCTGATGCACTCTTTGCACGTGCGGTGATTTTTTCATCAAGACCATCATACATGGGAGTAGAGTACGACTGCTTGTACACGGCGGATATTTTGCCTCTCGATTCTGACGGCCTATTTCACCAAAATCAGTTGCTCACCGCAGGGGTGTACGCGACCACCGGGTGCTTGGCTGCGCTCGCACCTCCCGGTGCACTCTCTGCACCTGCGGTGAGTGTTCCATCAAGACCGTCCTATCTGGCAGTAGTGTGTGACTTCTTATTCGTGGTGGAATTCTGCCTCTTGCTTTTGACAGTCCATTTTTCCAAAATTGATTGTTCAGCGGGGGGTTGTACGCGACTACCGGGTGAGTGG
Organism: Penium margaritaceum; assembly: GCA_023375785.1. Classification (NCBI taxonomy): domain Eukaryota; kingdom Viridiplantae; phylum Streptophyta; class Zygnematophyceae; order Desmidiales; family Peniaceae; genus Penium; species Penium margaritaceum. Next base: position 15,951 of record SZWC01029910.1, on the reverse strand, counting down.
TTGTGCTGGCACCTCCCGGCGCACTCTCTGCACCTGCGGTGAGTATTTCATCAAGACCCACATACCTGGCAGTAGTGTGCAGCTGCCTGTACGCGCCGGATGTTTTGCCTCTCAATAATGACGGTCAATTTTGCTGAAATTAATTGTTCAACGCGGTGGTGTATGTGACCACCGGGTGCTTGGCTGCACTCACACCTCCCGGCGCACTCTCTACACCTGAGTTGAGTATTTTATCGAGATCGTCGTACGCCGCAATAGTGTGCAACTGTCTTTACGAGCCGGATGTTTTACCCCTCGATTCTGACGGTGCATTTCTCTGAAATTGCTTGTTCAGCAGGGGCATGTACGTGACCACGGGATGCATGGCTATGCTCGCACCTCCTGACGCACTCTTTGCACCTGCAGTGAGTGTTTCATCGAGACCATCATACCTGACATTAGCGTGCGACTGCTTGTACGTGCCAGATTTTTTGTCTCTCGTTTCTCATCATCCATTTTCCCGAAATCGAGTGTTCAGCGGGGGGGTGTATGCAACCACCAGGTGCGTGGCTACGCTCATGCCTCCCGGTGCATTCTCTGCACCTGCGGTAAGTGTTTTATTGAGACTGTTGCACCTGGCACTAGTGTGCAACTGCCTGTACGTGCTGGATTTTTTGCCTGGCGTTTTTGTTGGTCCATTTCTGTGAAATCAATTGTTCAGCGGCGGGGTGGCCGCGGCCACCGGAGGTGTGGCTGTGCTCGCACCTCCGGGCGCACTCTCTGCACCTGCGGTGAGTGTTTCATCGAGACCGTCATACTTTGTAGTACAGTATGACTGCTTGTATGTGCCGGATTGTTTCCCTCTAAATTTCGACGATCCATTTCTTCAAAATTGATCGTTCAACGGGAGGTGAACGCGGCAACTCATTGTGTGGCTGTGTTCGGCCATTGTCAAAGGTGCAGTTGGTGCCATTGCATACCCCTCCTGATGATGATCTCTTTAGGCGATGGTGCAGTCATGAGGAACAAGACTTAGGTAAGTCTTGTTGGGGCTCAAGGGTCTCGTCCAACGTGGACATAGCTATTCCTCGTCCCCTAGTCTGCAACGTACGCGCACCCTACCTGAAGAAGCCGATGGAGCCAATGGAGCAGATTGGAGCCGTCCTATCTTTGTGTACCTGTTGTACCTGTGCGCTTTGCAAGACCACATTCGAGTCGGTCTTGGAAACGTGCCTAAGAGCAAGAGGTGTGGGTCCATAACCCTTTCTCAATGTGCCAGATAGCAACGGTCTAGAAAACGGGTCCCGGCATGGGAGGCCGCCAACCGCTCTTGGTATTTCAACCAAGATAACATATCACCCTCGAACTAGGGATCCACACTTCAGCTTCATTTTGGTTTGCAACCCCACAAAGTCCAAATGAAGGTCTTTACTGTCTACCCTTGGTTGGACACTCTGTGAGGATTCTCAAAGGCAAGAAGTGTAAATAGATGCATGTAAGGCACAGGCTTTTATGCTTGCAGAGCATTGCTAATGTTTCTGCTCACCGTGGCTCCATAGGAACAAACCTAAGCCTACATTCCTACTTGGCACATCCTAAGACCACCATGTTGGAGTAATGCTCCTCACCATGGCACGAGTGACTTCAAAAAATGAACACCAAAAAGACAAGCCAAGGTGGCTTAGTGGTTAATGGTGTCCACCTCTAGAGGCAGGGGCCCGGGTTCAAGTCCCACAAGGTCAATTTCTGCCCTGCCTCAAGGGAGGTGAAGAATAGATGCCAGGAAGCTAGCTCAACCTCTAGATTTCCTCCTTAAGGTTCTAGAAGGTCAGGTGAGGGTCCAGGAAGGTGGCACACCTTCTAGAATTGTTGACTTGTTCTACAAGGCATCAAGGGGTGTCTTGGTCTTCTGGATACCTTCCCTCCTACTAGAAGCAAGCTGAGGAATCTAGGAAGGGACAGAAGCTTCTAGAGGAAGGAAGGGATGCCTTCCTAGGTGGGAAAAGGACAACCTACCAAGGGCCACACTAGAAGCCATAGAATCTGCTAGGAAGCTCCAAATCTGGCATGCTTTGGTGTTCTGGAAAGCTTACATCAGTGGCTATGAAATTCCACTACTTCTAAGCCTTTGATCAAGTATTTAGTCCAAGTTAATTCAGGCCAAAACTATTTCATCACTCTCTGATCAGTTTTCTGCCATCCTTGAAACCAGTTGCCTCCACAGTCTCAGTCTCTCCAAAAACAGTTGGTGGTCTGAACCAGCCACTGCTAGGGACCCTCTAGGGTGCACACTCACCCTCAGGCCAACATGCCAAGTGTCATCCTCAAGCGAGGCTTTAGTAAGCTTCCTAAAAGCTTCCTGTCCCATTCTGGGCCACAAAGAAAAATACGGCCGTCACGTGGTTTAAGCCTGCAGCCCATGAGCTCCGGCGCCTGTCCCAACTAGGCCACAATGTTGTGTTTCCTATGATGATCTCCAGGGGACGTACCTATTATGGGTAGTGCATTCCTGACCCATCTCAGAACAGACAAAAGGGACGTACTCCATAGAGCACTGCTTGCCTTGTCTTTCCATGCAACCAGCCAGCTGGAAAGTGGACAAGGTGCAAACCATTCAACACAATCCCTCCAGAGAAGAAGTCTGGCGGGCACAAGACCCCAGACCACAAGCGCAGCTGGGACAACAACGAGCTGCAGGCAACGTGTGAGCGTCACAACACAGTCTTTTGCAATAGACTCTGCGACAATTATATGCAGCTTGGCCACTTTAGGGCTTAGTTTTCTGAGGCTGTTGATGGTGGACAAGAGGGTGCGGCGTTAGGCATAGTAGCACCATCTCATGGGGATGGTGCAGCAGGAGGCCGCAGACACAGCCATGAACAGGGTTGCGCTCACGGCAATGGGTCCGTCCGTGGTAACGGACAGGGCCATGGGACATGTTTTCTCCACCCGTAAGTGTCGTTAGTGGGGACCACTCAAGGATAAAATTGGATCAAAAGTGTGGGTTCATGTTTTCAGACGGGGATGTTAAACAATTTGAGTTTTTACGAGTTCATATTTTGTTGTTATCTTCTTCCTTGTTGTCCAGCCTCATTCTACATTTGCTGACCATCATTGCCCACGAAAGCTTGCACCTTGAGACGAGATGCGTTATCAGACATTCTTAGTGGTGGCGACACCAACCACTGTCTAAGAGTTGTGTGATGCAGTGATTAAAGCAAACACCCTCAAAGCGTCGAGGTCAATCACGTTTGCTGTACCTTTAATCAACGATTTTGACCCACTCAAATCTAAATACCTGAAGGTGATAACAAAATTGACATGTGCTCACAAGATGTAGACTCAAGTAGATGAATCATGAGAGCTGCGGCGTCTGTCGTATAGATTTTGGGTTTATCACAAACTCGGCTTGCCGTCATTGAGCCTGTTCACTCTAGTTCAAAGGATACCTAACTGGTGCTCTCGTGAACGTACTGGCTAACATTGGAGGAGATGATTCCTTTGTTATCCTTGGCCTTACCTGACAGGTTGGCTTGATATACAAGCCAATGAATGGCGGAGTTGTTATCGATGACAACCGTATGGTACCAGTAATTGGTAGCTGTAAAGCAAAAACTTTTATTCAAAGGTACACACAGAGTGTAACGTTGTTAGTACACAACCTTCTTGACCCATTTGAGGTGGTGGCAGGCGATCCCTAGCTCCACGAAAACAAGGCTCTGATGTGCTTTGAATCAAAGCGTTTGATCCTTTAAAAGATCTTATGTTGCTTTACGTTGATTCCAAGTACAAAATTGTCACCAACTTGATGGAAGGTCCATGCCTGATTGTCTGTGATGCAGGTCACGAAATGTATTCAACAAGGTTATCGATACTTTGGTTCAACAACAAAAATTGGTGGACGATGTAAAGGAAGACAAGCCGCTTGAGGTAAAAGTTGTATTTGCGGAGTTCTCGGATGTATTCCAAGACCCACCAGCCGGGTTTTCGCCAAAACGACACATGGGCCACTCCATTCCGGTGAAACCGGAGGTGACTCCTCCACTCAAACCCATGTACCACCTCAGTCCAAGAGAGAGGTAAGAGGCCAAAAGCTAAATCAAAGAGTACCTTGCAAAGGGGTGGATTGAGCCAAGTAGCTCGCGGTACGGTCTGCCTGTCGTTTTCTATTCAAAATAGGAGTGTGGTCTACCCATGTGCATAGAATACCGTGTGCTAAACAAGTCCTTAAATGTGTCTCAAGGATACCATAAAGTCTGTATTACGGAAGATGATGTTCCCAAAACCGTGTTTCCAAAGCACTTGGGACACTATCCGTTCCGAGTTTTATGCTTTCGGGTAACAAACGAACTGGCAACATTCGAAGGAGAAATAAACAAAACGTCTGCCAAGAAACTCAGCTAGTTTGTCTTACTCTACATGGATGACATCCTAGTTTTCTCTAAATCCATGGAAGAGCACATAGAACATCTGCGCAAGGTAACCGCAATTCTTCAAAAACAGAATTTTTATGCAAAAGTGAGCAATTGCAAGTTTGCACAAGATTAGCTCACATACCTTGGACACATAATCGGCAAGAATGGTGTCTTTGTTGACCCAAGAAAATCCAAGCCGTTACAGACTGGCCTCACCCAAAAATGTTCGGCAGATGCGGTCATTCCTTGGCATGGCTAACTATTTCTAACAGATTATGCAAAGGTATTTGACCCTGATAGCGTTGCTTACTAGGCTCACATGAAATGATGTGTACTTGCATTCGACTGGTGATTGCAAGATTGTCTTTCTCAAAGTCAAAGAGCTTCTATCTGTAGCACCCGTCTTAGCTCTTCCTGACCCAGTGCAACCGTGGGAGGTGCAATGTGATGCATCAGTAGTAGGACTTGGAGCAGCCTTCATGCAGAATTGTCACCGAGTTGTGTATGAGAGCCGGAATCTCCTCCCTACAGAGACATAGTATACAACCGAGGATCATGAGCTTCTTGGAGTGGTACACGCTTTCAAGATATGGCGTTTCTACCTCAAGGACGTTAAAGGTGGTGTGACGATCGTGACCGATCATAATCCATTGGTGTTTCTCCAAACGCAACCGAACCTGACAAGACGACAGGTATGTTGGAGCACGTGAGCCGGTCCTTGTTCACATGGGAACATCAACCAGGATGCATCAACATGGCTGATCCACTGAGCCAACAGCTTGTAGAAATGAAATCAAATACTGAGGTCAATGGGTGTTTTATGGCCATTGCGACAACAATAGTACAAGTACTAGAGCCCTGCGCAGCTATGCAACAACCACCTCAAGAGATTATCCCCTAGAATGCTTATGGAAACAGAATCCGGATGGGATGCTATGTGGATTCTTGGTTTGATGACTCTCAAAATCTAGACAAGTATGAATTGGTGGATACTGCACAAATCTTTTGGCACAGAGAAAATGTTGTTACGCTAGACTTGGGAGACCTTTGAGCGAAGACTTTCTCCCAGTTCCATGACCCGCCGGTCGAAGGTCATGGTTGACCTCGAAACATTGGAGGCACTCTCACACCACTATTGGTGGCCAGGATGGAGTGTCGATGTCCACAAGTATTGCATGACATGCGATCCATGTCTTTGGAATATGACTACTAACAAAACGCTTGCAGGACTCCTCCAACGGCTTCCAATTCATTGGACTTCATGGGAGTCCTAAGAAAGGGAAGCTATTGGGACTGTATGGCCCTGGACTAGATGTGCCGCAAGGGACTAAGGATGGAACAGGGTCACGTGCTCTATTGTGGACTGACAACGGTGAAGAATCAGGTGCGTCAAAGAAAACAAAACATAGGCAATGGACCAGATGTGCTGGAGTGGACTGCCGTCGGCACGAGATCAGGTGTGCTACAGGTGTCTAACACTGGCACGGGATCACATGTGCCAGAGGGGATTGATACTACCACAGGATCAAGTGCCAGGGGGACTGATGAGGCTACAAGACCCAGTCAAGATGGTTAGATCCTCTGCAGCCAGAGACCGGACCAAATGTGAGGATGACCTAACGGATCCAACCGCTAGACTAGACTTCTCTATCCGTCAGGGAGTGACACAGGTGGGAACATGTTTGGCACTCAACGATAGAATGTTGGAGAGGCCACAGTAGGTGAGAGCCTCAAATAAGAGACAGTCTTGAGAGTTAATAATGAGATGGCGAGTGGGGTCCACAACGAGCCAGGCTTTTGACAGGGACAAAATTCCAAGGAAGGCATACATATTACTCCGAGGTGAGACCTTGGACCCCTGCTGATCCTCGTTGTACAAGACACAGGCTAGAGGATCCCCACAGGCAAACGAGACGGAGATAAGTGAAATGGTTGAACTATAGCTTGCACAGGATGACATGGTCCAGAAGAGGACCATGCGGCTCGTGATTTCAGGCCCATGTCATGTAGATGAAGTCCTCAAATGCAAAGGAATGGTGAAAATCACACTGAGACTGCATGACACGGATCACGTCCTCCATGGTACGGCTGCAATGCTCGGACACACCGTATTAGTTTGGAATAGCAGGGATGGAGATCTGGCAATAACCACCGCGCTAAGTAAAGATGTAATCCATCTCGCCTAAAAACATGCCACCACGATCGGAACAGAGCATATGAAGGGTGTGAGGAGATTAGCTCTCAGGCATCACTATCCAGAGGCAAACAGCAACGGCAATATCACTCTTGTGGTGTAGGCCGTACATCCGTCGCATCTGGGTGAAGTCTTCAATCAAGACTAGAATACATCGCCCCGATTTGAGAGGAACTCAACTGCGAGGGGACCAAGGAGGTTCTAGTGGACCAACTCTAGTGGACCCAGTGCCCTAGAAGTAGAATCAGGTTAAGTGCAGAGATGCACCACACAATAGGCGCAAAAAAGACAATTGGTATTTGGCGGCTTCTTGAAGGAAGCTACATCAAGACCCAGGACTAGCTGAGTCCAAATGAACTCGGACACATTCTCCAAGTACATGTGGCAAAGGCGGCAGCTCAGTAAGTTCTAGTGCTCATAGGAGAGAACACCAAGGACAACCACATGAGCAGAAGAGAGAAAAGAATTAGATGGAGTTCATCGAGACACATGATACATGTCATTAGCAATGGAGACATGAAAAAAAATGGCACATGTGTTGAGAATAGTCACTATGGCAGAGTCAACAAAGTGCTCAACAGTGAGACCCATCCTGGTGCATGCAAAAATAGAGAGTAGGGTAAGCTTAAGATCAGGGACAACAAAGTAACTCAAACGACTGCAAAAAAACATCAAGGAAACCTAGCAAGCACCTGGGGTATCGTGGAAACTATGTGGTAGCTGGTGGTGGGTGGTTCACCATCCATCAATGCTCCGACACAAGCTGGATCCACATCAGGGATCTGCACGAGCACGGACATGGTCAACTGGTTGCTGTAAGCTATACAGACAGCCTGTGTCGGCACACTTCACAACAGCAACTCCTCAAGCCATATGAGGATTCCTACAAGCTTTTCATCGTACAACAAGTTATCGACATTTCCAGCAACAGTAAAGACCACCAGATGCAACCCTCCATCTGCGCTGGTGAGCCCCACTCCTATTCCAACTCTTCACTTTGCAAGCCCTCATTGCATGCATGCTGAAGTGAAGGTCAACAAGCTCCTAAAATCTCTCTCTCTCTCTCTCTCTCTCTCTCTCTCTCTC
>SZWC01029906.1:13025-25348 GCA_023375785.1 Penium margaritaceum | reverse complement strand
TGCCGCTGCTGCCTGCTGCCGCTGCGGGCTGCTGCTGCGGGCTGCTGCTGCCCGCAGCTGCTGCTGCTGCACGCTGCTGCCGCTGCTGTGCGCTGCTGCTGCCGCTGCTGTGAGCTGCTGCTGCTGCTAGCTGCTGCTGCTGCGTGCTGCTGCGGGCTGCTGTTGCCGCCTGCTGCTGCTGGCGGTGCCAGTCACTGCACCTGGGTGACGGTCGTCGCTTGCGTCATCGCCTGCAGACGTCAGACGCCGCCTGCCGCTCACCTCCTCGCGCCACGCGTGGGGGTCAGTGCTGCCGAAAAAATTTCGGCAGCATTTCCCCTGGCCCAGTGGCCGTGGGAAAAAATCTGACGCCGCCACCAGGCGGTTCAATGCTGCCGGAAAAAATCCGGCAGCATTTCCCCTGCACTGGCGCGTATGGAGGTCCGCCGGCGTTGTCTGGCACCTGTTCGTCAGTCTTCTGCTGCTGCTGCTACGCTCTGGCTCTGATACCAAAATGGAATAGCCTAGGCAGCATGTTGGGGCAGCNTTCTCGGTGAGGCCTGCCAGACAGCCGACAGCCCAAAACCCGGGCGTCGTCCGTTTTGCCTGAAAACTGGACCATACCATAATACCGCCGCTGCGAACGCAGCCGTGCGGTCAGAATCTGCTAGAAAAATAGTAGCGAGGAGTTATGGCAGCCTAAACCCAGATAATGCCCACAACGGTTTATGCTGCCACACAGGGCCATGCAACATGCAACTGGGACCCTAGGCAGTGCATGACGATGCAGACGCAATGGGATGCGCTGGAACGCATGAAAGCAGCAAATGCGGTGTCAATGACCGCCGGCAGCACGACCGCCGAGGAGGCCTGCCGATGGAGCTGAGCGCGTCGCCTGAGAGAGGAGGCTCCAGCGAACTGCGAGAAGTCCTCAGCGTGCGTCGGCTCCACCGGACGACACTCCATCAGCGTCGAGTCTCGCCGTCAGTCATCTGCACGCCGATGTACACAAGCCGGGAGGACACAACAGAGCACAATGAGAGATGTGCAAAAACCAACAGCAAGCACAAAGGAATAGGTACAGAGACACATGCGCATAGGCACAGGAACAGAGGGAGAGGCGCGAAAACGTAGGTGCGGAGGCACAGGCGCAAAGATGAGCACAGATTTGCAGGCATGGAGGCACAATCATAGAGGCGTTTGCGCAAAGGCGTAGGCATAGAGGCACTGGCATAGAGGCACACGTGCTGAGGTGTAGACATGGAGGCACATTCACAGAGTTTCAAGCGCGGAGGCGCAGGCGTGGAGGCGCATGCACGGAGGCGAGGCGGGGAGACACAAGAGAGAAAGCACGGGTACGGAGGCCCAGGGCGGAGGCGCGAACGTGGAAGGGCAGGCGCAGAGGTGCAGGCATGGAGGCCCTGGCAGAGAGGCGCATGCGTAGAGGTGCAAGCGCGGAAGCATACATGCAGAGGCGCATGCGCCGAGGCTAAGGCTGCACACGGATCCTGGGATCCGTGGTAACTATCCACGGATACCGGATCCAGAACCGGATCCGCGGTTCCGGATCCAGGTTCCTGGATCCGGTTTGTATTCACGGATCCTGACCGGATCCTGAGGGGGGGGGAGGGGGAGAAAAAAAATGCGGGAGGTCCTGCTCAAATCTGTCGCGGATCTGAGAAACTCGCTCATTGAAATTCAAACAGCCATGCCCGCGTGCCGCGCTTGACATCTACACTTGAGCAGCGCATGACCGTGCGTCGGACGTGGACCACCAGAACTGCGGGCGCGAAGTTCTGGTGGTCCACGTCCGACGCACGGGGCCCATCCTCAATGGTCATCGCCTGACAGGCCAGACAATCCAACGGCGTGGGCCAACTATGTCAGAAGTCGGGCACTCCCAGACAAGCGTGCTGCGCTGGGCTCCTCCCCGGGAGGAGTCATTCGTGCTGCGGGCGCGCGCGACTCCTCTCAAGGAGGAGTCGAGCGTGCCCTATGTAGAATTTTGTTTTGTCCATGTAGATCAGGCTGGATCCGGTATAGGGGAACCGTGGATCCAGGTCCCGGATCCGTGAATCCATGGATCCGCGAATCTATGGATCCGGAACCCCGGTTCCGGATCCTGGTCCAGGATCCGTCCCACGGATCCGGATCCACGTCAAGATCCGCGGATAGGATCCGTGTGCAGCCTTAGCTGAGGCGCAAGCACAAAGGCACCGGCGCAGAGGTGCAGGCACGTAGGTGCATGTCTGGAGGCAGAGGCATAGGCGCAAAAGCGCACGGGTGGAGGTGCAAGCATGGAGGCACAAGTCGTGTAGGCACACGTGCAGAGGCCTAGGCAAGGAGGCACAGGCCCGGAGGTACATGCATGGAGGCATAGGCACGGGGGCACATGTACGGATGAGAAGGCGTAGAGGCGCAGACACAAAGTTGCAGGCGCAGAGGCACAGGCACAAAGGCACAAGTGTATAGGAGGATGCACGGAGGCGAGATAGGGAGGCGCAAGAGGGGAGGCATAGGCACAAAGGCCCAGGACGGAGGTGCAGGCATAGAAGGGCAGTTACGTATGTGCATGCGCAAAGGCGCTGGCACAGACGCGCATGCACGAGGCATAGGCATGGAGGCGCAGGCTCAGGGGCATAGGCACGGAAGAGAAGGCACAAAGACACAGGCGTGGAGGTGCAGGCGTAGAAGCATAGGAATAGAGGCGCAGACACAGAGGCGTAGGTGCAAAGGTGCAGGCTCAAAGGTGCCTATTATGGTTAATCAAATGTAAAAAGAAACACTCGACGTTGAGTGTAAAAGCCCAGATGGCTTCATCGGAAGTCACCGACCGACTTCGCTCTCGAAGTCGGACTTTGCCGACTTACACGATGAAGTGCATGACTTCTGACACCGGCCTCACTGATATCATAAGTAACCCTGCCGCGAGTTTTGGAGTTCGCAAGTACAAACTCCCAAACTAACGCGTCCGCAAGGGTGCATTCACCAACTCAAAGCAAACCCCCTAGTTGAACTGGGCGGTTTGGGTTTTATTTTTTTACTTGCCCGGGCACCTGCCGGGTCCCGCTACTGCGGGCCCCGGAAGGTTCCCTTTATTTTCTTCACAACGGGCACCTCTTGCCGGTCATCGTGAGTTCGGGAGGTTTCGCCAGTTCTACCGGCGAAACTCCTATGATCTCACGATGACCGGCGAAGTTCGACTTCATCCTCGAAGCCAATCTTTGGCCTCCAAAAAATACACTCATCCGTAAGTGTATTTTTGGGAGGTGATTAACCATACCTCAGATGCGTAGGCAAAAGGGCTCACGCGTGGAAGCGCAGTCGAGGTGAAGGTGTGGAGGTGCAGGCATGAAAACCAGGCGTGGTGGCACAGGCGCGGAGGTGCAAGCGCAAAGGATCATCATGGACATACAGGCTTGAATGCATAGGTGCCGGGGAAAAGGTACAGAGGCGCAGGCATGGAGGCATAGGCGCGTAGGCGCAGTTGTAGAGGCACAGATGTGGAGGCACAAGAGTGGAGGCGCAGGCGCGGTTATGCAGGCGTAGAGGCAAAGGCATGAAGGCACAAGCGTGGAGACGCAGGCGTGGAGACACAGGGGCGGAGATGCAGGTGCAGAGGTACATGCATGGAGGCGAGGCAGGGAGGAACAGAACAGGAGGTACACACAAAGTGGCCTAGAACGGAGCCACAGGCATAGAAGGATAGGCGCTGAGGTACAAGCGCAGAGGAACAAGCATGGAGGCAAAGGCACCAAGGCACAGGCATAGAGGTGCAGGCGTGGAAGCGCAGGCACGGAGGCGCGGACTTGAAGGTACAGGCGCGGAGGCATAGGAGTCAAGGTGTAGGCGCAGAGGAGAAGGCGCGGAGACACAGGTACGGAGGCGCAGGCACAAAGAAGCAGGCACAGGCACGGAGGTCCAGGGTGGAGGCGCATGATCCAAAGGGCAAGGGTAGAGGCGCAGGCGGGGAGGCGCTAGCATTGGGAGGCTTGTGCGTTCACGCAGGTGCAGAGGCACAGGCATGGGGGCACACAAACGGAGCTGCATGTGCGGAGGCACATGCGCAGATGCGCATGCGCAGAGGCATAGACACGGAGGCAAAAGCACGGAGATGCAGGCGTGGAGACACCGGTGCAGAGGCACTAGCGCAGAGGCACACGTGCGGAGGTGCAGGTGCAAAGGTGCAGGTGTGAAAGTGCTGGTGCATATTCGCATGCATGGAGGCACAGAGTGAGGTACAGGTGCGGAGGTCCAGGATGGAGGCGCAGGTGTGGAAGGACAGGCACGGGTGCGTGGGTGCGTAGGCGCTGGCGCAGAAGCGCTGGCGCGGAGGCGTTGGCGCTGAGGCGCAGACGTAGAGGCGTAGGCATGGATGCACAGGAGCGTAGGCGCAAGCACAGAGGCGCAGGTAAGGAGGCATAGGCGGGGAGGCGCAGGCGTGGAGGAACAGGTGTGGAGGAATAGTTGCGAACACGCAGGCGTGGAGGCACAAGCGCGGAGCTGCAGGCATGCAGGCACAGGCACGAAGGTGCAGGTGCAGAGTTTTAGGTGTGGGGGCGTATGTACGGAGGTGCATGCATAGAGGTGAGGTCAGGAGGCACATGAGCGGAGGCCCAGGGGCGAAGGCACATGCGTGGATGAGAAGGAGCAGAGGCACAGGCACAGAGGCATAGGCGCGGAGGCGCAGGCACAGATGCATATGCATGGAGGCGCAAGCAGGGAGGCACAGGCGCGGAGGCGTAAGCACGGAGGCACAGGCGTGGAGGTGCAGGCGCGCAGGCACAAGACTGCAAGTGTAGGTGCGGAGGCGCAGGCGTGGAGGCGCAGGCGCAGAGGCGCAGGCACGGAAGCGAAGGCACAGATATGAGGGCACAGAGGCACAAGCACGGAGGCGCATGAATGAAGGCGAGGTGGTGAGGCACAGGAGGGGAGGCACAGGCACAGAGGCCCAGGACGGAGGCGTATGCATGGAAGGAAAGGTGGAAAGGCGCAAGAACACATGCTTAGGTGTAGAGGCACAAGCGCAGAGGTGTAGGCACGGAGGCGTAAGTGCTGAGGCACAGGCACGGAGGCGCTGGTATGGAGGCACTGTCACGGAGGTGTATGCATGGAGGCACATGCGCGCAGGCGCAGACACAAAGGCACAGGCACAGAGGCGCAGGCGCGAAGGTGAATTTTTCGAGGGGAAGCAAGAAGGAACAACAGTGGAGGCACAGGCACGGAGGCGATTAGGCAGAGGTGCAAGGATGTGGAGGCGCGGAGGCACGGGTACAGAAGTGCAGGCACATAGGTGCAGGTGCATAGGCAGAGGTACTAGGATGCAGGCACGGAGTATACAGGCACGGGGACACAGGCGTGGGAGCAAAGTTTCAAAAGTGCAGACACGGAGACCACATGGGAAAGCACAGGCAGGGAGGCGTAGGTGCAGGGGTGTAGGCGTGGAGGAGAAGGTGCTCAGGCACAAAAATGTAGGCGGAGGCACGGAGGCATAGGGGAGGAGGTGCAGGTGTAGAGGCACAAGCATGGAGGCCAGGTACAGAAGTGTAGGCATGGATACGTAGGCATGGAGGTGATGGCGCAGTGGCGCAGGTGCAGACACATAACCATAGGCGCAGAGGGATTGGCACGGAAGCACAGGTATGAAGGCGCAGGCATGAAGGAGCAGGCACGGAGGAGCAAGCACGGAGGCATAGGCTCAGAGGAAGAGGCCGGAGGCGTAGGCATGAAGGCAGAGGTGCGGAGGCATATGATGCGGAGGGCGCGGGTGCAAAAGTGCGGGCATAGAAGATGCAGGCGCCGGGGTCCAAGCGCGGAGGACGCCGGCGTGGGGATGCGGGCATGGAGGGTACAGCTGCGGGAACACAGGAACGTGTGGACGTGGGCCCAAAGAGCGTGGGCATAGAGGCATGGATGTGGGGGGCAGGGGCGCGGGAGGGGCATAGGCTGTGAGCGGTGGCGCGGAGGTGGGGGCACGTGGGGCGTGGGTACAAGGACAAAGGCACTGGGGGCCAGGGCACAGGGGAGGTGGGCATGGAGAACGGGGGCGTGGAGGCACGGGTGCAAGGGCCAGGGGCAAGAGGGCGCGTGCACAGGGGACGTGGGTGCAGAGGCGCAAGCACAAGGGGAAGGGACACGGGGTGCAGACGCAGGTTTGCAGGCACGGGAGCCCGAACGTTGAGGGCGTAGGTGCAGAGTGCACTCGTAGGGGGCGTTGGCACGGGGGCACAACCATGGGGGATGTAGGCATGAGGGCACAGGTGCAGAAGTGTAGACAGACAAAACACACGAGAAAGCATAGGTGGGGAGGCGCGGGAATGGAGGAGCAAGTGCACAGATGCGAGCATGCAGTCATAGGTGCGGAGGTAGAGGCGTGGAGGTGTAGGTGCGGAGGCACAAGCGTGGAGGTGCAGGTGAGGAAGTGCAAGCACGAAGAAGCCGGCCCGAAGGCGATGGCGCAATGGCGTAGGTATGTAGGCGTTGGCACGAAGGCACAAGAACTGAGGCGCACGTGCGGAGGCAGAGGCATGGAGGCGCATGCGCGGAGGCACAGGTGCAGAGGCACATGCACGAAGGCGCATGCTGGAGGTGCATGCGCAGAGGCGCACGCACAGAGGCGCATGCGCAGAGGCTCAGGTGCAAAAGCGCAAGCGCGGATTCACAGGCTTGAAGGCGTAGGTACGAAGGCACATGCTCAAAGTTGCAAGCACACAGGCACAGGTGCGTAGGCGATTGCACATAGACACGTGCATGGAGGCCAAGCGAGAGGCACATGGGCGGAGGCCTAGGGGCAAAAGCACAGGTGCGGAGGAGCAGGCGTGGAGGCCAAGTGCGAAGGCGCAGGCACGAAAGTGCAGGCGTAGAGGCATAGGCACAAAGGCGCAAGCACTGAGGTGCAGGGGTGGAGGCATAGGCAGAAAGGCCCAGGTGTATAGGCGGAGGCAGGAAGGCACGGGCTGCAAGGCACAAGCGTAGAGTCATAGGTGTGGAGGCACAGGTGTAAAGACACATGCGTAGAGGTGCAAGTATGAAGGCGAAGGCACAGAGGTGCAGGCACGGAGGCGCAGTCATGGAGGTGCAGGCTCGGAGGCGCAAGCGCAGAGGCGCGGGTGCGGAAATGCAAGCATGGAGGCCTAGGAGCGAGGGCGTAGTCATGGAGGTGCAGGCACAAAGGCAGGGGCGTAGAGGTGCATGCGCGTAGGTACAGGCATGAAAGCACAAGCACGGAGGTGCGAGCACAGGCCTGAAGGTGTAGACGTAGAGATGCAAGCGCGGAGGGAACACAGGAAGGCACAGGCGGGGAGGTGGAGGCACAGAGTTACATGCGCCTGGGTACATGCTCGCAGGTGGAGGCACGCAGGCGTAGGGGAAGAGGGACAGTTGTGGAAGCGTAGACTCACAAGCGTGGGATTGGAGGCAAAAGCATGGAGGCAAAAGTGTGAATGTGCAATCACAGAGATGTGGGCAAAGAGGCACAGGCAAGGAGGTGCAGGTACGGAGTTGCAGACTTGGAGACATAAGCACAGAGGTGTAGGGGTGGAGGCACAGATGAAGAATTTCAAACTCAGGAAAATGGTTTGCTTTGCTCACAACCTGTTGCTTGCCGTTTGCCGGCCGGCAAGTGGCCCTGCCACACAAACCAGCTTAGGTGGCCTGTTTTCGCTGAAGTCAGGTCAGGAAAGGGCTGTGGGTTAAAAGGCTTGTCCGGCATGGAGGCACAGGCACGGACGTGTAGGCGCGGATGCATAGGCAGGCAAGGAGGTGCAGGTGTGGAGGCGCAGGCACAAAGGCACAGTAATGGAGGCGCAGACAGGAAGGCGCACAAGGGGAGGCAGAGTGTGGAGGCGTATTTGTCGAGGTGCAGGTACAAAGGCACTGGCGCGGAGGCATAGGCACGTTTGTGCAGGCGCAAAGGCACACGCTCAAAGTCAGAGGTGCTAAGATACAGGCGTAGAGGCCGAGGCATGGAAGTGCAGGCGTGGAGGCTTAGGCATAAAGGCACAAATGTAAAGGTGATTGCGCAGAGGCAATGGCATGGAAACGCTAGCATAGAGGCACTGGCTTGGAGGCACAGGTAGGAGGCGTAAACACGGAGGCAAAGGCACAGAGTCGCAAATGCAGACGTGCAGGAGAGGAGGAGCAGGCTGCAAATGGCAGGCGTGGAGGCGCAGGCACAAAGGCACAGGTACAAATGCACAAGTACAAATGCACAAGCGTAAAGGGGTAGGAGCAGAGGTGCACACATAGAGGCACAGGCACCAAAGCAGAGACACGGAGGGAAAGGCACAGAGACACAGGCATAGAGGCATGGAGGCGCAGAGGCACAGCCAGGGAGGTACAGGCAGAGAGGTGCAGTTGGAGAGGAACATGCATGGAAACGCATGCGAGGAGGTGCAAGCATGTAGGCGCAAGGGAGGAGACGTAGACAAGGAGGCATAGGCACGCAGGCGCATGCACAGAGGTACTGGTGCGGAGGCGCTGGTGGGGAGGCTCTGGCGAAGAGGCACACAAACGCAGTCATAGGCATGGAGGCACAAGCATGAGGAGGCAAGCGCAAAGGGGCAGGCGTGGAGGGATAGGCCCGACGGAGCAGGCAAGGAGGTACAGGCGTAGAGGCGCATGCACGGAAATGCAGGGGCAGACGTACAGTGGCAGATCCGCAGGTGCCAGGGCACACGAACAGAGGCACAGGCGTGGGTGCGCAAGCACGGAGGAGCAAGTGTGGAGGTGGGCATGCAAAGGCACAGGCATGGAGGTGCAGGCGTGGAGGTGCAGGCGTGAAGGCTCAGACGGGGAGGTGCAGGTGCAGTGGCGCAGGCGATAGGGAGCAGACGAGTGAGTATAGGCGCGGAGGTGCACGTGTGGAAGCCCAGGTTTAGGCGTGGATGCACAGGCACGGACGCGCAAATACGGAGGTGCAGGCGCGGAGGCACATGCGCAGATACACAAGCATAGGGACGCACACCTGGAGACACAGGCGTGGAGGCGTAGGCGCAAAGGTACAGGCATGAAGGTGCAAGCGCGGAGGCGCAGACGTGAAGGCGCAGGCCCAGAGGTGAAGGTGTGGAGGTGGAGGTGCAGAGGCCTAGGCGTGGAGCTACAGTTGCGGAGGCGCAGGTGTGGAGGCACAAATGTGGACGTGATGGTGCAAAGGCAATGGCGTTGAGGCATTGGCACGGAGGCGCAGGCACGGAGGTACAAACACGAAAGAATAGGCACAGAGGTAGCGGCGTGCAGGCGCAGGCACGGGAGGGTAGTCGCCAAGACGTAGGGACGAAGGCACAGGGAAAGTGGCGCAAGCTTGGAGGCGCAGGAGCAGAGGCACAGGCGTGGAGGCGCACACGTAGAGGCATAGGCACGCAGGTGCAGGAGCAGAGGCATCTACATGGAGGTCCATGCATAGAGGTGCAAGTGCAGAGGCGCAGGCAGAGAGGCACCGGCCCGAGGGCATAGGAACTGAGGTTCTGGCATGAAGGCACAGGCGCAGAGGCGCAGGCGTGGAGGTGCAGGCCCGAAGGCACTGGCACGGAGCAGGCATTGAGGAGAAGGCACAGAGGCCTAGGTGCAAAGGGCTAGGCACAGAGGCACAAGTGCGGAGATGCAAGCACAAGCTCGCACACGCAGGCGCACACATCCAAGCGTGCACACGCAGGTGTGGAGGTACAAGCGCATAGGTGAAGGCATGGAGGCCAAGGAGTAGAGGCGAATGTGGGGAGGTGCAAGAGCGGAGGCGCACATACAATGGCGCATGCATGGAGACGTAGGTGCGGAGGCGCATGCCTGGAGCCACAGGCCTGGAGGCGCAAGCCCAGGCGCGGACGCGCAGCCGTGGAGGCGCAGGCATGGAGTCGTAGGCATGTAGGTGCAGGCACGGAGGCGCAGGTGTGGAGGAATAGGTGCGAAGGCAGAAGCGAGGAGGCGCAGGTAGGGAAGCGCAGGCGCAAAGGCACACTCGCTGAGGCGCAAGCCCGAAGGCACAAGTGCGGAGATGCCAGTGTGGAGGACAGGCACGAAAGCGCACGCACCAAGGCGTGCACATGGAGGCGCATGCGCGGAGGTACACACGCAGGGCAGGAGGTATGGCGGCACAGGCGAGGATACAAAGCGTGGAGGTACATGCGTAAAGGCGCATGCCCAGAGGCGTAGGTGTTGAGGTGCAGATGAAGAAACAATAGTACGGTGACAACAGCGCGAGGTGCTAGCGCAGATGCGATAGAGTGAAGGAGCATGCATGGAGGAGCAAACATGGAGGCATAGTCACAGAGGCGCAGGCGCAGAAGCGTAGGCACTGAGGCACAGGGATGGACGCACGGGCGAGGAGGCACAACCACGGAGGCGCAGGCGCCGATGCACAGGCGTGAAGGCACAGGCACAGAGGTGCAGGTGCAGAGGCACAGGCGCAAATCCACAGGAGGCGCAAGCGGACAGGTGCAAGCGCATAGGCACAGGGGTGGAGGCCCATACACGGAGGCGCATGCGCAAAAGGAAATGCGCGAAGGCACAGGCGCAGATGGATAGGCACGGAGGCACAGGCGTGTATGGGCAGGCACCGAGGCGCAGATGGGAAGGTGGGGTCGCGGAGGTCCAGGCGCAGAGGTGTGGGCGGGAGGGCACGGGTGCGGAGGCGTGGACGCGAGGCGCGGGTATGGAGGCGCAAGTGCGGAGGCGCTGGCACGTAGGCGCTGGTGCAAAGGCGCGGTCACAGAGTCACTAGCAAGGAGGCACGGGCAGGGAGGCGTGTGCACGACGGTGTGGACGCGGAGGCGCGGGTGAAGAGGCAAGGCGCAATGGCGCAGGCATGGAGGCACAAGCATGGTAGAGCAGGAGCGAAGGCGCAGGCACAGAGGCGCAAGCACAGAGACACAGGTGTGGAGGCAGAGGTGCGCAGGGGAAGGCGCGAAGGCGTATGCACACAGATGCACGAGGGGAGGCACAGGCGTGGACGTACATGCGCTTCAGGGACTATATTTGCGCCTGCGCCGAGTCAGAAGTTAAGAGAGGGGGAAATCAAACTGCAGGTATACTATGGACTAGCAACTATAGAAACCTATTCTGTCCAGTGATACTAAAAATTTGATAGTATACAAACATTCAATAACTAGAGGCACGGCATGGCTGTTCTGTCCAGTGACCGAACAAAATTGGCAGACGCCACTGACCATGACCACAACATTACACAAAGTGTGGTCAAATTTGACTAATCATAGCACGATTTGCAAACGTTCACAGGGAGCGAAGTGTAGGCATACCAGGCATGGAATAAGAGATATTAAAAAAGTCAAAACATACTAGAATGTTGTGGCCATGATGCACATTTACCAGCCAAAGTAGGTAGATGTCACTAACCATGACCACAATATGAGACCCTGTGTTCAACTTTGACTAATCCTAGCACGAGTCACAAATGGTCAGAGGCGACAATAAAAGTCCAGGAATACTAGGCATGGACTAGCAACTACAAAAACCTTCAAAGTACTAGTGACACGGTGTGGCTATTGTGCGCAATGACTGGCTGAAGTGCGCATATGTCACTGACCATGACCATAACATTCAGCAGGTGTGGTCAACGTTCACAAACCATAGCACGTGTCAATAGGTTCAGACGGGACAGTCAAGGTGTACGAACACTAGGCATGGGCTAGCAAGCATCAAAGAACTAGCGGAACGGTGTGGCCACCGTGCACAATGACCGGCCAAAGTGGGTATATGTGACTGACCATGACCACATCGTTATACCATGTGTGGCCAATATTGACAAATCATAGCACATTTCAAAAAGAGTCAGAGAGGCAAGCAAAGTAAATATGTACAAGGCATTAACTAGAAACTCTCCAGATATTCAAACACTAGTTGCATGGTGTAGCTAGCAAGGTGACCGGACCACCCACGCAAAAGGCTCGACGTGGGGCCGAGACGCCAACCAGGGATTGAACCGAACCGGTGAGCGAGCGAGCTGCCACTGGTTTCTCACATGATGAACAACCCAGTAATGTGGTCCCGAAGGATCAGTGACAGAGCATGATCTGTCTTGAGCATGCATGACTAAAAATCCAAATCAACCACATCGACAACGAGTGTATGTGGGTGCATGGCCCCTGCCACAGCTTTCCCCATGTTATGCTGAGCAAAAACCAAGCTTGTTATGATGATCACACCAGTTAAGCTCTGGGCTCTGGTTGGATGTTGTGGGTGCCTCTCTTGCACTTGGCTGAGATGCCAGCAATGACTCATCCATCGTGTGTGCGCCAATGCCGCATTCAAAAGCTTCACTTCAGTTTATTCTTCCACGCAAATTATTTGTGTGTGTGTGTGTGTGTGTGTGTGTGTGTGTGTGTGTGTGTGTG
>SZWC01029906.1:10000-12745 GCA_023375785.1 Penium margaritaceum | reverse complement strand
GTCTTGTCTTGTCTTGTCTTGTCTTGTCTTGTCTTGTCTTGTCTTGTCTTGTCTTGTCTTGTCTTGTCTTGTCTTGTCTTGTCTTGTCTTGTCTTGTCTTGTCTTGCTGCTGGTGCTTGTGCTCGTGCTTTGTGGTGCAGGTGTTTGCTGTCGATTGGTGTCCCACGGGACAAAAGGTTGCCTCAGGAGGCAAGGACAGAGTGCTCAAGCTGTGGATGGCGTGAGGAGGTCGCGCATGCCAATGGTGGCATGGCATTGCTTTCACTCAAAAGTAGATGTGTCGGAAGTAGCTGGATTCTGCACTGCAGCCGAAGCTCCTTGATGTAGGAAAGCAACATTTGAATGTTGGAGAGAACGTTCCACAGGCGTGACTCGCTTACCAGAGTGTCTTTAACATTCGCATGTGAAGATTCCAAAGTTTCACGCATAGAGTGTGTACGAAAATCGACAAGTTTTGGGCCCCATCATTGCATCGAACATGGGGCATCGTCTTACTTATGGTGGAGAAAACTACCTGACCGACAGACTGAATTTTGTATTCACTACAGAAGTGTGAAGCCACATGTCGTTGAGGCGCCTTGCTGTGGTCACTCTCGATTGTGCCACTCGGACATCCACCTGTGACTTTTGGGCTGCTGGGGGCTTCGAAGTTGAGAAACTTGGGCTCAACCTGCATTGAAACTTGACAACAATGCCTGATATTAGCAGGGACTGGCGGATGTGAAGGACACTATGGTGACTGCAAGTCACCATAGCGACAGCCCCTAGAAATGAGCTAAGTAGTGACTGCAGGTCTCTATTAGTCCAGGGTTCATCTTCATTGCTTATAATCCCAATCCGGAGCATAGGAAACTATGATTTCAGGGCGGGCAGGCTCTAAGTGTTTCTGCTAGTACACATCTCATCCACGTGAGCATCGGCCATGATTATTATTATTATTATTATTATTATTATTATTATTATTATTATTATTATTATTATTACTATTATTATTTGTTAAGACATGTGGGAATGTTGGAATTGGGAGGAGGACAGTCTGGGTTCTGGTAATGACTTTTTCGTGTTGTTCATCAACACCTCTTGCCACATCTAGAAGGGAGGCATTTCCTTGGAATGCCACATTCACAAAAATGGTCCCGTTCATCCACATGTACGCTGCAAACATTTCTCCATTCCGTTCACTGCAGAAGGGACATGCACACCAGAGACACTGGCTAGTGCACATGTCGTCTGAGGGGCTCCTCAGTGCAAAGCGGATCCGTTTCTGGCCTAGCAGCTTGCACCGCAAGGGTGCCGCTAGGCTCAGTGCCATGTGGCCCTGGCGATGAACCTGGCCGTGCTTGGCCTGCACGGTTGCGCATGGGGCTGCTCGCCCGACTTCCAATGCTGCGTGTGCCTGGGATCCCCTCAATGAATCTCACTGCCTCCAACTCGTAGGCAAACTTCACGCGCAGGTGGCCCCTGCGCATGTCAAAGTTGGGCCGCTTCAGCCCTCCTCTCAGCACCCCTCTCGGCGACACCTGCGCCGCGATGGCTCCTCCTGCGGCGGCGTGCGGTGCACAACCTGGGCCCGCCATGCTGCCCTTTCTGGCCATTTGATGGCTCACAGGGTCGATAGGCGAGGAAGGCGCACTGTTGCCTGCGTAGGGTGGCAATGGCCTCCGTTCCACCCATTGCTGGTGTGGGCTCGTGCGCTCGTGTCCAGCCAGCTGCTGTTGCAGCGGTGATGGACACTGGTGCTGCTGCTGATCCTGAAGGTGCTGAAGGGCAACAGCAGGTGGGCTGCGGGAGCTCACACTGCCTCCTGCTGGCCACTGTGGGCTGAGAGTGCTACTGAGCGATAAGTGCTGCAAACTAGGCTCCTCGACCTCGTCCTTTGACCTGCTGGGAGAATAACACCCACTCGCCATCGGAACTGGTCCCGCCATAGCTTGAGACACGCTTTGTGCTGCTCCTGCTGAAGCCACTGCCCCCGGCCCTGTGACTGCTGCTGCTGCCGCTGCTTTTCTTTCTGCTGCCCTCTGCCTTGCCGCATCAATGGTTGAAAGGCCCGCTAAAGCACTGCGTCGCGCGGCGGCGAACACCAGCGGTGCTCCGTGCACCTGCGACCAAGTAGGCTGTTGCTGGCTGCTGCTGCTGGTCTGCACCTGACTCTTCCCTCCCTGCGCTGTCGCCTGCTGCTGGCCATGATCCTCTCGGGTTAATCCAGCAGCAGCTGCTGCAGTAGGTGATGCAGCAGCGGGAAACTGCTGGCTTGTTGCTCCACCACTGTACCCAGGACTCAGTGCAGGAGACATTTGCTGAAGCTGCTGCAGGTGCCGCAGCTGCAAAGGCTGCTGTGAGGGCGATGAAGGCGGCCGCCGCACTTGCTGGGATGGCTGCTGCGATAGCTGCTGAAGTGGCAGCTGCTGCTGGTGCTGGCGTCCATGCGGATTTGGGGTTGCCTTCTGCTCCTCCAGTGCAGGCTGCTGCCGTGAGAAGCTTCGCTGATGCACAAGCTCTAGCGTGGACAGCTGCAGACGTGGTGTAGGTGATGGCAGAGGTGATGCCAGTGGTGGTTGCCCGGGTGCCAGTGGTGGGGTTGGCAGTAGTGCTTGTGGTGGCTGCTGCTGCTCCTGCTGCTGCTGTTGCTGGTGCTGCTGGTGCTGGTGCTGCTGCTGTTGCTGCTGCTCCTGCTGCTGCTGTTGCTGGCGGTGCTGCTGCTGCTGCTGCTGCTGCTGCTGCTGCTGATTCTGGTGCTGCTGC
>SZWC01029906.1:0-7500 GCA_023375785.1 Penium margaritaceum | reverse complement strand
CACTGCTGACACCACATTGCAGCACAATCGCTCCTCGGACCACACTGCCTGCTAGCACAGCTCTGGAGCCCATGTGCAGAAGAGCACATGAAGGATAGTGGAGCTCCTGTTTCTCTGCCTCCTCCTCCTCGTGCTTCTGCTGCCGCAGCATGCGCCGCCACTGCTGCTTTCTCACACGGGGGCTAACAACAGACTTGTTTTCCTCTGGTTGTGTCTTTGACACTTCTCTCTGCTGATGAGGATCAACATGATGCTGCCCTTTCTGCTGCTTCTGCTGCTGCTGCCGCTGCTGCTGGTCCTGCTCCTGCTCCTGCTGCTGCTGCTGCTGCTGCTGCTGGTCCTGCTGCTGCTGCTGCTGCTGCTGTTGCTGCTGTCGCTGCTCCTGCTCCTGCTGCTGCCAACAGGAACGCAGTTGGGTATGAGCATCATGTGGCAGGTGAGACCCCTCCAACCTCGGTAGCTGTCCATGGCTCACCTGCTCACCACTCTGGGCTTCTCTCCACCTCCTTCTTCTATCTTCCTCCCCCGCTTGCCACTGCTCGTGCTCGCAAGCTAGCCCTTCCCTAAAGCTCCTGACACGTCGGGATCCTTCCGGAACCAAGCCCAAAGGAGACCTGCTCCCAGCATGCACCGATGTTGTCGTTGTCACCCCACTGCCACACGCACTAGCAGGCACCCAACCACCGGCTCCCTCTTCGTCCTGCCGGCTGCCTGCTCTCCTTTGCACCACCACCTTTCTCCCCTCCACTCCGGCCGGCATGACTTCTCCGAGTGCGACAGCACCGCGGACGGCAGCACCAGCAAAACCACTGCGAGTCCGACTGGAGCATGCGCCTGGGCCCACTGGTGCGCTGGCCTCGCTGGTGCTACTTCCAGCGCCTGTGGCAGCAGCACTCGCATGTGGACAAGCATTGCCTCCAGCTTCGACGTCTAACGCAGAAACAGAAAGAGGAAGAGAACGACAACCTTCCAAAACGGCAGCCGCGAGAGCCTCCATGTCACGGCTTGTCTGGTACTCAACTACTCCCGACTCCACTGCATCAAGCACGCCATCCACATCCACATACGCAAGGGATCGCAGCACGTCATCTGCCACGCCAGAAACCCTCCTCTCCCCCTCCACAGTCTCCCTCCTCGGGCCGCCTGGCGCTGCACACCGCCCTTCACCCCCTCCATCTCCAACTCCTCTCACATCTGCCCCACAACGGGGCAAGGCAACCCCTGCGTGTTCCACCAGACCATGGATGTGCCGCAGTCTGCGCAACACCAGGCCTCGGGCCATGAGATCGCACAGCTGCACCACCTGCGGTACAGCGGGAGGGCAAATGGAGAGCCACCGCCGCGCCAGCTGCACACGCCTGTCCCTCAACCCATCCATGTCTCCCTCGCCACCTTGGCCCTGCTGTTGACTTCGCTGGTGCTGCTGCTTCTGCTGCTGCTCAGGCTGCCAATGCAGCAGCAACTCCAAGCAGTCAGTGCGAGGATTTTCTGCACACTTGCGCAACTGCTTCCCTTCCCCGCCACGTTGCGTCTTGCTGTCTAGCTCCCTGTCTTTCCCTTTGCACAGAAGCTGCTGCTGAGGCAGCAACTTCTCCTGCGACAACTTGCTCCGCTGCTGCTTCACAACTGCAATAGCAGACCAGAAAACGTCAATGAGCAGCTGACGGCAGTAGGAGTGCAGCAAGGTGGCGGCGGCTGCTGTTGGACCATCCTGTTTTGCGAGGAGCGACACCGGACTAGAGGGGTCAGTTGCAGGCCATCTGCTTCCTGGACAACCCTCAGCAGCAGCACGCCTATTGCTGCTTATGCTGCTGCTGCTCCTGCTCCTGCTGCTGTTGCTGGAGCTCCTGCTCCTACTGCTGCTGCTGCTGCTCCCAGTCGTGATTCTTGTTCTGCTCAAACTTGTGCAGGGACGAGCGCTACCCAGCACAGACAGAGAGCTCGACAGCTCTCCACCCTCTCCCACCTCTTGCCCCTGCCTCACCCCACACGAGGACCGCACATCCGCCTCGCCCTTCCAGCCCCACCTGCGAACACCACCATCATCACCAGCACAACCAGCCCAGGGGCCCACCCTAGAACCTTCACCGCAGCCATCACCAGAGACCCTGGCCCCACTCCCTGCAGGTGTTGGGCCAGGTGTATCCCAACCCACAGCTGCAGGGTGGGTCTGGTGGGCAGCGCCGGCAGTGGCAGGATACGGCGGAACTGCATCAGCCTGTGGAGCGCGTGGAGGAGACCCAACAGACGCAGCCACAGTTTCAACTGGCAGCCCCGCAGCTGCACCACCATGGTTGCCACTGGACCCGGCAGGAGGGTGACTCCACGGAGTTATGGCACAGTTGGCCGACACAGCTGAACCAACAGCCTGAAATGAGACATGGACTGTGTCTGATTCTGCTCCTTCAATCTGAGCAGCAGCAGCAGCAGCAGCAGCAGCGCCCACAGCGTGGCATGCAATTAGGCCATATGTCTCACTCAAGGGACCTCCTGCCCTTTCTCGACCCAAAACCTCCTCCTCATGCCTGCTGACCAGCTCCTCCTCCTCGCCTGCTCCCCTTCTTGATGTGGCCCTTGGCAAGCTGCTGCTGCTGCCTCCTCCACTCCAGCTTGTTCCACTGTCATCCCCACGGACGTGCCTGCCAGCATCATCGTCTTCCTCGCCCTCAACCGACTGCTGACTGTAGTGAGTGGCGTGAGACATCCTTCCGTACTCGCCACTGTGTGCTCCTACCAGCCCTCCCCCTCCCTCCTCGCCCAAGCTCCACCTCGAAACTGCGCCCCTGCTCACCGGGCTGCTTCTGCTGCTGCTGGTGCCGTTGCTGCCGACTTCACAGTTCCCCGACAGGGAATCCTCACCGGAGCTTGGCGATTGATCGAGCTGGAACGGTGTGGGACTTGCTATCCGGACAGAGGCTTGGCAGGGAGGAGGGGAAGGGGACGATGTGGACGTGGAGGAGGACTGAGAGGGCGGTCTTGACATCAAGGACGAGGTTGACAACGATGACGGCGATGACGACAACGATGAAGACGAACAAGGGGAGGTAGGAGAGGGGCACCTGCACATGGCCTTGCCATCCTCAGACAACACTTGTCCCTCATGGGGGTCAAGGCCAGCGCCATCTGCCGCCGCAGCCATGGTTGCCACAACAGCTGCTGCGTCTGCTGCTGCTGCTGATAATGCTGCTGCTGCTTCTGCTTCTACTACTGCTGCTGCTGCTGCTCCTACCGAAAAGGTCCTGTTCCTCCCAAATCGCCCCAGGAGTCTGCTTCTGCTCTTCAGGCCATGAGTCGTGACCCGCGACGCAGCACCACACGGTACCCGTCACAGCAATGCACCTGCTTGTCCCAACTGCACCACAGACGCCTAACTTTAGGCCACGCACAGACTACAGGCTGTAGTCTACAGCAGAAGCAAACAGCCGCAGCAGCAGCATCTCCTGCCAGATGCCAGATCCTATGGAGAGAGTCTTTGCCCACTGGGGCAGGGGGGTCACTGTCTAGCCACAGATGGGCCCAACCAAGCGACACCAATCATGGGTACGACATGGCCAGCTCCCGCGCCAAAGTGGAATTGCGGACGAATGTTTCGGCACCAGCGTGCTTGCTCTCGCGCTCTGTGAACACATCTGCTGAACGACTTGCTTCCAGCGAGTGCTGTGGCGTGAGGAACGAGACAGTAAGGACGTGTGCGAGCCAGAGGTAAGTTCAGCCCAGGGACATGTTTGTTGTGAAGGAAGACAAACTACAGTGATAGTGGTGGGGGCAATTTCAAGTGCTGCCAGGAGTTCCTGCCAGCGCAGGTGCTGCCCAACTGCAGCCGCTGTGGGTGGAGAAGCAACGGCGGCAGCAGGCTGACGTGGCACGATCCAAACCACGGTGCGGCTGCCACCAAGCACACAGGGGTCTGTGATGCGGGAACACTTGATGCCGCTGCTGCTGCTCCTGCTGCTGCTAGTGCCGTTTCCATTGCTGCTGCTGCTGCCACTGCTGCTGCTGCTACTGCTGCTAATGCTGCTGTTGCTGTTAGCGCTGCTGGTGCTGCTGGTGCACGAGAGAGAGCAACGGCGTGAACGATCATCAGGCGGGCAGGAAACCGTCAGCTGATGGTGAAGGCGCTGGCACGTACGCCGCACGCTGATGGTGGTGGATGCAGTGTGGTGATGCTGCTACGCTCCTGCTGAGAAGGTGCAAGGCCGCTCCACAGCACCGTGTCGCGCGTGCATGCATGCGCACGTGCGCATGCCTGGAGTGGAGACACGACACCCTGGACAGCAAGCTCTCTCAGAATCTCCACTTGTCCGCTTGGAAAGACAAACAGCGGGGTGATTAGTAGGAGGATAAAGGGCCGTGCGGGCCAGAGGGGGTTGGACTAGTCCCCCTCAAGCGAAAGCGAAAGCGAAAGCGAAAGCGAGAGCGAAAGATCCCCCGTCAGCGTCACACGCGGGGTCAGCGTAACGCCATGCAGCAGGCCGCGCGTAGGTGCTGCTGTCATTCGCGCACGTGCTCGAGGGTCACGAGCTGCGCGGGTTGGACTCGTCCGCCGACTGGGTTACATTGGCTGGCGAAACGGCACACTCACGCACAGCGAAGCACAGCGCAGGGCTGGCAGGGAGCGAGATGGGGGGCCGCGTTGGCTTGACACGACGCGACGACAACTATGCGCTTCGACCCTTGACTTGGGATTTGGCAACCGAGCGTCATGTCAAGGGTGGGTCACGTCAAGTCAGCAAACACACGGGCGGAGTGAGAGCGAGTGACGACGGCGAGGGGGTGAAAGGGTCGCGCAGGAACAGGAGCACTGGCGCGTCAACGGGACGGAGCAGTGCGTCCTGTGGCGTTGGCAAGCGTGCGGCCGGCGAGTGCCAAGGGGGGGGGGGGGAGAGCGTTGCTCGCGCGCCACCTCAGCCGACGGAAGGGTAGGCGGAGGATGTGGCGGTGGTGTGGCGTGGAGTGGAGCGGAGGGGGTTGCCGCCGTATCATGCGCAGCGCGATAGTGTCGCGACATACGGCCGAGAAAGCAGAGAAGGTGAAAAGATGACTTGCAGGTGAGCCCTTCCCTCCGCGTCTTTCTCTTTCCCTCACCTCCGCCACGTATGGGGAGGGCGAATGCTGCAGTGGAGTAGCATCGTTTGTGGGGGGATTTGACAGCAGCGCCATTTGTCATTTGTGATGTGACGTCTGCAGAGAGGAGGGGGGGCGGACATGTCACAGCGGATGCTGCAGCAGCGCAGTAGTGCGACACACTTGTGGGGAGAAAAAAACAGCGCGGTAGTGAAGCACAGCTGAGCGCTGAAGGGTGCCGGTATCCCCTTTGCTGCTATGGCCAACGGAAGTGGCTCGGCCGAGATGGCTGTCGCAATGCAACAAAACTTCAAAATGAAAACTCTTACTTCGGCAGGAGAGGGGCTACTGCCGCATTCCGCCCCCGGTAATCGTTGCAGCAGCAGAAGTTGCCGATTGCAGTACGTCGCTATCACCGAAGGAAAAGGCCTTTTGAGGTCCTCCCGCCGGCAACGTCAAACGCGCGGGAACTTTTCTGCGGGGTGACGCGAGCTGCCGTATTGCTTATCGGTGCTCACATCAATCGGTAACTGTCCGCGGCCAGAGTAAGTTTTCGTTTTCTGAATCGAACAAGCCTGAGAACACTCTACGTGAAGTTCGCGATCAGGGAAATTGATCTCAGTATTATTTCGCGAAGCCACTTTAGTTGATATTTTTTCTACAAAGACGTGTGTAAAACTGATGAAAATATTTGAAATCGATGACGCAACGGCTCTTCAACTCATTCATCTCCCGCCAAGAAGTCTTGAATAAAGTCGCCGAAGGATGGATCACGAATAGGGATGAACAGGAGACGACGAAGTATCGTTTTTCCTACCCCTTGTCGTAACCGACTCAGGCGGGGGCAGCCTCAGCACAAAGGAAGCCCGCAAGTTGAACCCGGCCCACCATGTCATCAGGTCATGGCAGAGGATGGATGTTGGTATGTTTCAACATCAAGGTAATGAAGAATAACCTAGGGATATTAAACTAACATTTTAATATAACATAATTTGTGATAATATTGGTGGCAGAGTCATCTGTAATAATTTTAAGTAGTATGAATCATTCTATCATTCTTCCCACAATTGGGGAAATATTAATCCAGGTATATATTTAAAAATATTTTCGGAATATTGCCAAAATCTTGGTTTTTTGTGATGAGAGAGTGTAAGACCATTGTTCAAAGAATGAACCACGCCACATTAAATATCTTGGGCTTTAAAGGGCTAAAGAGAAGATTAAAGACAATAAGGCGGAAATCATGGAATATGGAGGTGAAGAAGGCTTAGAAGCGATCTAAAAAGGGGGCATGTTGTGACAGAAGAGAAAGCACGATTCCATTGTGTTAGAATGAGGCAACAAAGTACTGTTCTCTAGCCCCACACATAACCAGCAAGGCACTAGGAATGGCCCGAATCTAGGATTCGGGGGAGTTACCACATATCCACATAATTCAAAATAAAGCTACCATACCTAGATTTTGCACATAAGGAACGCCAAATCTAGTTTTGAAACTAGAATAACGCCATATCGATAAGACGAACACAAAAACACACGACATCCAAAAGCAAGCAATGTCGACATCCCATGTCATCTTGAGTCAACATGCTAATGTCATCAGGCCTTACATTAACAAAACAGAACCCTCTACGTTGGGTTTGGTCATTTGTTTATGAAGATTTGCAAGGGGTTTGAATAGGGGGTCCAAAACACCACATGCATTGGAAGGGAACTTCCAGGGCCCCATTACATTGTGACCCATCAGGGTCCCGCGCAAAGATAAAAATGTAAAACCCCAATTTTAGTTTAGGGTAGGCTTTAACAAGAATCCATGGAAAACAATGGGGTTTGCATTCCATTAAACAGAATCTAAAGAATTCATGTTTGATATAGTGAAAAAAAAGAAGAAAACAACAATCGTTTGATGAATCGCACGACTACAGATGTCGCAATCAACAGATCCAACAATTCACAAGGGTCACATGACCATCGCTGATTTGCTCAATCATCTAGCATTGTTTTTTTAGTTCAATACGCAACTGCATAATTTGTCAATTTGTGGATATTGCACCCTTGCGTAGAAGTATGAACTATTTTTCCCTTTGTGACCAGAAACGAAATATTTTGTGCTCATGCCCCCTCAAAAATCATGTTCTTTTCCTGCCCATACCTTTAAACTCAACAATCAAATCTTAACATGTTCAATGCCCTCGATCACACACATGTACATAACCATTTCATCATATTCAATCACGAAAGTTCCATGCCGAAAGTGTTGTTGATAGGTATAAGAAACGCAAATGACCTCTTGACTCCATCCACATAAACACACACACACACACACACACACACACACACACACACACACACACACACACACACACACACACACACACACACACACACACACACACACACACACACACACACACACACACACACACACACACCCAC
>SZWC01029905.1:7074-25349 GCA_023375785.1 Penium margaritaceum | reverse complement strand
GGGGAGGGGGCGGGGACTCGGCGAGAATCATATGCGCGATTATTGGCCACGGGTCATGTCGGCGTGCAAGTCCGAAAAGCATCGTCGCAAATTGTACGACATGACAACATGATGACATGACAATATGATGACATGACAACATAACCACATGTCGATGTCGGTGAAACCGTTCCGTTCATATTGCTGTAAAATCAAATGAGCATCCTTGGATGGTCTCATATCCCGCCAGAATTTGTCAACCGCGCTTGCAACAACCTTGGGCTGATGAAAAAACATTACAGAAATTTTGGGAATGCATCCGGTTCGAGAAATTCACAAAAATATGAAACACCTTCCAAAGGAGGGCGTTTCAGAGTGAGGACGCTTTGAGCCGCTTGACCGTTGGGCAAAAATTTGAAACGCCTTCCAATTCAGTCCAAAATAAAACTAATCTCACGTCTCTTTTCAAAGGCTAAACTGTCAACAGTGAACATGCTGGTCCACATTATCTCAACATCAATCTCCTAAGAGGAGGACCTTGACATGAAATTCATGCTCTACCAGGTTAGTGAATTGCATATTCCTCCAAACCCTAATGATTAACCTTCCAAATTAAGCCATCGGTACTCATTTTTTCCTTATTTTTCACTTAGTGTCACCTAACGATACTCATACATTCGAATCACTTCTAATAACAACAATTACAATGAAGCAAAAGGACAATACATTGAAGCGTACTACTAAACATAAATTAAAAAAAAAAAAAAAAATTCCCCCACATCCCTTTGTGTAACTTTTGTAGAACACGTCTATAAATGAAGAAAATCATGCAATCAATGAATCTCACCTTTCAACATAAATCTAAGATCCCAAGTAGGTTTCCCTTTAACTCATTGCATTCATTAACACTCACAAAAATCAAGTTATGAGGTATGTAGATTCCATTTTAAGGTAAACAATATTTTGGATACAATTTAATTTCTCAAAAAACTAAGAATGATCAATAAAAGGTTTTTGATCCAACAACTATTATTGCAGTTATCTTGCCTCCTTTATCCCACAATTGAAAAATCTCAATTTATCTCCACCAATAGGCTATCTTATTCAAATCCACAAAACAAATCCATATCATAAGAATATAGACGTGTATTTACTGTATTGGTGTGCAAAAACACAAAAACAAAGGTAAGATGCATTGCATCTAATGTGGAATGGATAAGAAACATATCCTCTAAATGTACGCCAATAAATCAAAGAGAATTCCATAAGCACTCCTCCGGAAACATAACCCTTCATATCCAACTCTACACATTGTTCCATTGACGCAAAACGGGAGCAATGCATAAAAAAAACATTGAAACTCAACAAAATTGATAAAGAAGAACCAAGGGTGGGTTACAAGAAATGTAATGTAAAAAGACATGTAAGAAAAAAATTAAACCTTTCTGAAGTATGAATGTACCATGCACACTAAAATTTCAATCCCTTACTTCGAGACACTTAATTTATTCCTTAATAACCCACTATTTCATCATGGATCAATGAAAATGTTATACATGAAGAGTAGAAAAATTTCTGAATTTTGACTCTTGTAACGTAATGACATGAGCATTACGAGAAATCATTTTGGTCTTTTAGGTCACTAAAAGAAATTTCACACATGAAATTCAAACACTCAAATGATTTAGAAAAATTGCCTCAAGTAGCACTATTTCATTGAAACATCACTCCATGGTAAGCGCATGATTACAAACTAAGAATAATTTTAGCCATTAAATCACATCTTAAAATGGCTCAAAGGTAGAGTAGATATAAGGACACAATTTTCTTCTATCATTCTCGTGATTGCACCAACATAGAGAGAGAGGGGAGTTGGTTCCCATATAAAGATGGGGTTACAAGAGGAATAAGGGAGAAGAATTCATGAAGATGCATTCACATTAGGTCTAACAATTCAAGCCGCATATGTAGTAAAAGGTCGAGCCTAACCATGTCCTATTTGCGAGTTCAGGCTTAAGAAGAGGAACTAAGTAGGAGACAAAAAATGTGGAAGGGAAGCGAGGTAAGTTAATGTTTTTGGTGCTCTTAAGGATTGAAATAAAGTACCTAGACCATCGTTAGGAATTCATGAAATGAGCCATGTTGACTCAAGAATCACACACATTGGGCATGGAACCATCATTTATGTATAATGATGGTAAGTTTAACGTAATGTGTAACAGCTCTTAGACATGTTAATACTCATTTGTTGCAATTCTAAAGCCCTCTTCTTCATTAATAACACAAGTTGGGTAGGAGGTAAAGATTAACTTCAAAGTGGAAAATGGGTTAATGGGAGAGTAAGGGAAGCTATGAAAAAAGGTTTGTGCACAATTTCTTGATCTGAAATGTAATAGAATAGTTCAATTTGTAAAAAAATTGAATGATTGGAGAAACATATGTTTGCAACAGGAAACAAAGAGTGGTGATTGAATATGAAAAATTAATTGATTAAAAAAATTTATGACAGAGGAAAATAGAGCATGATGTAATGATATTCAAACATATTCAAATAAGAAAACATAAACTACAACAATAAATCGAATCATGAAGTTTCTGAAAGTAAATGTAAAGTTTGACAACAAAAATTCAAGTGATACACGTTTTAATATGGAAAATGTTGCATAAATAAAACATGTATATACAAATATACAGAATAATCTCGTTTCAAAATCATAAAAACATGTTTTTTCTGAAACGTTCATCATGTTTACGTCAACTTTGTCTTTTTCAAAAATGTAAAAATTCAAGTTTAACTCAATACGATTTTATAGCCACATCATCATGGTGAGAACATTATTTTGAGGTTTACTTTGAAACAATTTTTTTACCTTGTTTTGAATTCATACATTCACCTTATTAATGTGGTCCAAGTTAACAAAATGCTTGATTTTATTGATTTTGATTTATGGAATACCTCAACGTTCCATTCAAATCACTCAAACCTGCCAAATGCAAGTTGTATGATTGAATTCTGGTGAAAATGAGCCACCTCAACATCTAGGACGTATATGAACAATTAGAATGACGGATTATGGATCCATCCTCAGAATGTGACAGATAATTTCTAACATGATTAATTTACAAGATTCCATTTTTGACCTTAAAAAACTAGCTCCAAGCAGGTCCAAAAAATCTTAAAACCCACTTCAATTGAAATGTTTACTCAACAAGCCACATGAATAATTGTTTTCCCATGAAAATGTGGTAAAACAATGCTCACCTCTATTAGATTTTATGGAACAATGAGATCTCCTCACGTTTTAGATTCATAAGACATTGGTGTACCCTTCATGCACGTTGAAACCATAATTTAACTTTAAATGATCACCAACATCCTATTTGAAAAAAATGGAAATAAGGAAAATTTCCCAGATAACATTCGAAGGTGTTTTAAGAAGCTCTTTAAATGAAGCAACAAGGATTGTTAGTGCTGTGAAAAACGTTACAAAAGAATTTCACTCATCTTTGGAAAAAAATATGAAATGTTATGGTGATTCTATTTTCCTATTAAATTATAAAAATAAATGTTCTTGATGGGTTTACATTCATTTCCGTCCTTTATATAACGTTTTGCAAAACTTTTAAAGCACCATAAAAAGGCTTCAGCCCTAGAAGAGCACCTCAAATTGCATGGATGTCGATAATATTATTATCATTATGGAAAGGATACTAGGTTATAGTTTGGAGTTGAAGAACGTGCGTCCATCTAAGTTTCAGAAA
The DNA here is from genome assembly GCA_023375785.1 of Penium margaritaceum. NCBI lineage: Eukaryota > Viridiplantae > Streptophyta > Zygnematophyceae > Desmidiales > Peniaceae > Penium > Penium margaritaceum. Next base: position 21,608 of record SZWC01029905.1, on the reverse strand, counting down.
GAAAAAAACATATACATATTGTCAAATGGCAACCAAAAGTAACGAATAACAATCATGAGAATTTTAAACTACAAATAGATGATTTAGATATCTCAATATATGAAATTATTTGGCACACATGATGTTTGATACAAAAATCAAGAAAAAAATCAAAGGAAATGAAAATTAAGATAAACATTCATCTATGAAACCTTTTATACTCATTTCCTACGATAATGGGTGACCAAATTTAGAAATCTAAGAGACATGAATTGTTTTGAATAAACTATCTGTTCAATAAGAAAGCGAGATGCATGTGTTTTGCATGATTATTTTTTTTTGAATGGGAGGGGTTTTGTTTTTCTTCATTATTTTAGGTGATGTGCAATATTCTCTTAAATAATATAGAAAGAAACTCAAATCGTTTGAAAACCTTGAAGAAGTGAATAAAAGTACATAGTTAAAATGTATGATATGATGAAGTTTTAGTTTTAAATACCTACAAGAGAACAAAATATGTCAAAGGTTGAAAATCTTTTTAAGATTTTTAGTAGATTTCTCCATACCCATTTTTTCCATTAATGACATGATTCATAAGAAATGTATGAAAGATAAACAAGCCTGGTGAACAATATGCGAGATTGGTTGTTGTTTTTCATTAATGTTAGTAAGGTGAAATGTAGGGCCATGATATGGACAATAAGTTGTCATTTACCACAGGCCATAAAACAACAACTTATAAGAAGTGATAATATAATGAAATCTATTAAACTTAACATTGTCAGACACTATGAAGGATTGTTGATGGAAAGCATGTGGTTTGAGGTGCACTTGTGTCTTATGATAAATTGGAAGCATTTTGTTCATAAGTGTCTCATGCGTTGTTGTTTGTGAGCTTGTAGGAGCGAAGCCGCCGCGTACTCTGATGCATCAAGAGGTTCCCTTGCCGCATGGGATTGCGTATCTGCTTAGGTCAAGCCACGCGTGGTTACAACAAAAAGATGCATGCACATGCAGACACACATATGTCTTGCTCATTTTGGGAAGGCAACTCATGTGCGCCAATCTGCTGCTAAACAATTGTGCTTCCCTCCTTGAAAGCACTTCTTGCTTCTGCTACATGAGAAACAATGTTGATCGGTCCCAAAATGGATGCCGTGAAAGACACTTGTTCCGTGGCACATGATGTTGGTGGCCCACATACTTGCATAAGGACAGTGTATGTAGATGCTTGCAATAGCACTTGCGTTGTCTTGGCTGATTGTGGTGTAACCAATGCCACTCCACCTTGCTGTAGTTGCATAGTTGTTCGTGGCTGCTACACTGATGAGAGGTGGAATTTTTGTTGCATCTCCTCCTTAATCTCATATAGCTGGTGTTGAAGCCCCAAATTTTGGACTTCATATTGTCTGCTTCCCCCTCCAAAGGAAATCCAAACAATGTAACAACTCCTACCACAAGCATTCCGTTACACGTTCATGAGCTTGACGTGCGGTGGTTGCTTGAAGCATGTGTAACACTTCTTCCACCAAACACCTTGTCTCTTCAACTCCTAGCATTCACTGTGTTACATGGAAGTTGTCTTCTAAGCTCACAGGCAGACTTGGTGGCAAGGATGGATTCTAACACAGTGCACCATTGGCACACCTGTTCTCTATCTCCATGGTTCTCTCCTCTTGATGGATTCTGACAGGTTCATTGCCACCTTAAACGTTTGCGTTGCACCTCGCGGAATGAGGCACTAGTTGTCTTTGACATAAGCTAGAGTACTCCATTTCCATACGAGATTTAAGAAGTAGTGGGACCCCTTTTCTAACGTGTATGGGTCATTAAGCGACAAATGTATGCAGCAGTGTTGCTTGGGGCACATGCTAAGCTTGTGCCATGCGTGGGAAAATTTGGGCAGGTTGTGGAGGCGTTGTCACAAATGTCGGTGGCACGCCTCTTTTTCAGGTGGTGCTGATTGTTGCACCAGTGGAGATAAGGCTCTTTGCATGAGTGGAGGATTGCTTGCTTGAGGGAGATGTGTAGATGATGCGTGTGAACTTTGTTGCCACTGCATTTGCTACTATTGTTACTACCAGCTCTAAAGTTGGTGTTGTTGAAGCTATTGTTACTGTGTCCATACCAGATACTACTGAAGTTATGTTATTTTGCTGATTCAGTTGCATGTGACTATTTTAGCTGCTACACTTTTGATGCTTGAGCTGCATGGGTCAGCTACCTCTGTAAACAAAGGATCTCTTGGGCACAAACATATTGCCTCAACACATCCACCACATGCGCCACGTTGTCATGTGCCGCTACGTCTTATTGCTTTGTTTGTTTTGCCTTCTTGACGAAGTGTTGTGCCTTTCTTGCTTGGCGTTGTGCGTGGTCCACAACATGGCACCTTTTGATTGGCCCATGTTCAACTCACGCCAAACTGTTTATGTAGGAGAAGCTCACACAAAGTTCTCCTTTCCCATGTTCTTCATGCTTGCTACGTAGATGAAACGTTGACCAGGCGCTTCTGCAAAGTGGCGTCAACTACACTTGTTGCCAAGTGCTCTTATAAGGATGGCACAGAATGTCTACACCACCAAAGTAGTATGCTTGCTACTCCTGCTACTTCTTTTGGTAAGAGCACCACCTACTGCTCGAACACCATGTTGAACATGGTATACTCTCTGTTGTGTTGAAGCCGAATAATTCAAAGGTTGGTCATGCTGCACGCTTAGGAGAAGCCAACGTTGCTCCTCTTCTAACTTGTGCAGGGATGGTGAAAGATGCCTCACCAATCCACACTACTGCTGTTCTGGCTGTTGCTCTTGCTACTAGTACAATAGTAGTGGCTAAACAAAGAATCTTCTACTCTGATATCATGTTGATATTTGTGAGCTTTTTGTAACAATGCCGTCGCATGCTCGGATGTAATAAGGGGTTCTCCTACTGCCGAAAGATCTTTGTGTGCCTAACAAAATTGCCTTGTACAAAGCATAGCGGAAGTAATAGTATGGAGTTCAACCTTATTAAATTTACAAGTATTGCATCATGAACAACAACTATTCAAACTGCTCAGTAATGCACTTTAGCATGCCTCTTAGCCCTAAACTAGGGCACAACGCCCCGTTAGGCCGTCAAGGCCGTCAAAGCTAGGGTCAGGGCGCAACGCCTCGTTAGGCCGTCAAGGCCGTCAAAGCTAGGCATAGCCACTGTCGCAAAAGTGAAAGGCCTTCACGATGTCAGGGCGTTCTCCTCATGGCTGATGAGCCTTGCCAAGCGTACACGGGTCTTGGAGGGATAGACCTCCACCTAGGCAAGTTGAGCTTGCTAGGCTTACAAGAATCCTTGAGGAATGACAACCATCATCCTCCACCCTAGCTAGCACGCAAGTGCAAGGCTTATATGGGTCTTGGGAGGATCTCCAACAACGTCGTTGTTGAAGGTGCTCAGGTGCTAAGGCATGAAGCCTTCCACATGGTGTTGGAAAGATGATACTAGCGAGGCTGTGATATTGAGAAGTGGCGTGGCCTACATGTTTTATACTTGAGGTCCTGACAAGTTGACCACTTGATCAAAAGGTTTCCATCAGGTTGTTCTGGTCCGCACACACCTTTGCCTTACCATTGACAAGATTCCATCCGGTGGAATCTTCCTTTAGTCGTGGGATCTTATTGATTCCTTTTTTCCTCTAGGGGGAAGCTTCCTCCTTTAGGAAGCTTCATCTAATCTTCTGATAAAACTTCACCCGAAGGTTGCTTGTTCATTAGGCTTTCCTATGGTGATCATTGATCTTGACATGCTGCCGCATAAGGCCCGTTCATTAGGATCCACCTGAAAATCGCACCAGATTCACCCAAGAAGATTTGAAGGCTTGGGCTTCCTACATGATTGAGGTGATGTGTGCAAGCCTCTTCTTGAGGATGCATGCTGCTTTTCCAGTCATTAGAGGCCTTTCTTGACTTGGATGCCTTTGTAACACGATGTATGTGTGTGTTGCCAGTAACATGCGCTCATAAAATGCGCATGCTTGTTCACAAAGCAGTGTCCACACCCTTTAAAGCTGCTCTTCAAAGAAAATCTGAAAACGTTTCGTTAAGATTCTCAGCAAAGGCACAACCGATAGATTCATGGAAATATCTATAAAATCCTCTTAGAGTAGTGGATTAGAGTACCGTCAGTGTCATACTAAAATTGTAAATCAACACTATCCTCGTTCATTCCAATATCATGATGGTACATTTTAGGTTTTTTTTGGATTAATCATTACTGTTTAGGGTAATTTTTTTTAATATAATAGATAAAGACCATGTGTAGTGGTAGTGTACCACGTGGCTTGAACAAGGTGTGGCTTGTGGGGCGACACATAGGATGAATTGGGGTGGTAAGTTCCTCAGTTATCGCACTTTCGGACAAATGGGCCAATTATCTCATATTCTGCTAAAACATGGAAGTGTGTCAAATGAAAGAATTTTTTGAGATAAATTTGCATTGCCTTACTAATTGGAAACAAGAAAATAAGTACTATTATGCATAAGATTGTTTTTTGAAGGAAATGTGTACACAAAATGATGGTTATACTCAAAAGAAAATGAATTTGATAAATTGTTCACATTACCATCATAGTGTAACTAATTGTATTTAAATCATTGTTTCTTTATGATACACCTATGTTTACATGGATGGATTTTAGATAATAAATTCAATATCATTTAATCAAATTTTTATCACATAAACAGGAATGAATATGTATGAGAACTTGTTATCAAGTATTGTTTTACGTTATTCATGTATTGTCCAATTTTCCAAAAGCTCAAATGTAATCACAAACTAGTAAATGGTTTCAAAAACAATTAACAATATTTATTGCATTACTTGCTTATACTGGATTGAATTCGTTTAATTTTTATGTCAGAATAAATTGATTAGTTTTATCATTGATTTAGTAACATTATCTTACAAAGCTGCTTGAGGTCAGACATGATTTGACGTTTTCATGGACTTCACATCATTAATTGCATCACCTTTTGTTCAATACAATATGATTTGTTTTACCAATTTCAATTTTTTGAAAGCTCAGAGGATGCTTCATACATTGGTGAGTAGTTTCAGCTTTTTTAGAAAGATAAATGAAAACTTACGATAACACAATACACTTGGTTGGAATGAGGTTTTTACACGAAAATAATATTACAATTAATTGATTAAGGTTTTAATCTCATGGTGCATCTTTCAATTTCGATTTTTTTTGTGGAAACATTTGTAGTGGATGCTGAGTTTTACTCCTGTCATAAGGCGCTAAGTCTCTCATTGGGATTCGTACCTTGATAGTATCATAATTTCTCTTGGTTACCCAGAGAGCCCTATTTTGAAAGCGCCCTACCAGCATATATGTTTCTGATCCTTGGTGAAAGCGAAACATGATACCTGATGAAGAGAATCATGGAAAAAGTGCAATAAAATCAGGTGATGGTGGCATTTATTTGTTTAAAACCAAACAAAGTGATGATGGCATGGATTCGTGTAACGGGTGCATTTTGTAGGTGCGTTATTTAAGGGAACTTTTTATTTGAATAAGAACAAATAATTTGGGTATACGAGTAACTTTATCTAACTGGATAACCAACATTAATGTCAAAATTGATTTGCTTCGCTATCCGCTTGGTGGTTAGAATAGTACATGTAAGATTGGTTTCCAATGATAGCACGTCACGCAAATGTGCAACTTAAAAATTAGCATTATCTATACATAAAAGTATGAAGTTGACATTTATAACATGCTAGCAACCAAAACAGGTTATTACCATGGTGGCTATCTGGACTCGTCGCCTTGCGTCTTTGCGAGTCGCAAACCAAGCAGTTCGTACATAATTGCCCTTTTCCAAAAATGTGCACTAAATTTCATTTTTTCATGATGAAGTTTTGTGAACCATTTGATTATGGTAGAATAATGTTTTGAATAATCCTTATTGCATGTAAGGGCTTTGTTGTTTCATAAAAATGATTGAAAATTGAATTTCGTTTTTTTGTGGTTGAAGTAAACTTGTTTATGGGATTAGTATTCATTAAAGATTTTTATTTTCATCTTTTATAAAACATGATGGCAATGAGAGAAAATTTTGTGGTGGAGCTTATTGAAACTTCAAGAATACTTGACCTTGGTTTTTTAAATCTCTTGTTAAGAATCGTTCTCAACTGAGGTCATGGGTTATGCTTCCTTCAAGCAGATTTTAGCTTTTGATAAAAACATAACCTATTTTCGTTTTTTCTCAAAACTAAAAGAAAATGTAATTCATTAAATGTTTAGTTATTAGCTGATATGAACTCAATCAGATGATTTCATTACCTTCATGGACCTTCATGATGCTTCGTTCGCCACTATGCGGACTCTTAATGCCAATACTCTTTGTGGTTTTCACGTGTCATTGCATTGGACTTGTGGTATGTGAATCCAAAAGAATTGTGGCTCAGTTAGTGAGGGTGTTTATAAGAAATAATTCTACATAGTGCCTGGTCATGTTTTCATGTGGTGAGTTGTTGGAGGATTTGAAGGATGTGAATAGAGTGCGGCTTGTGTTTTAAAACATGTCATCTTTTTTTTTGTTTAAGTTTGGTTGGGGCTTGAAAAAAAATGCTTTTCTGTCTTCATTTTTTATTTGTTTAAGTTTTGTTAGATCATGTTAGACGAAAGGATGTATGATTGTAATTCATAAGTCTTGTTAAATGCGTTAAAAACTTCCAACTCATTTATTTAAACGTTGGAGAATACATATATGATTTTTGAATAGAAGTTGGCGTTAACATTACTTTGATTGGTTTCCAATCTTAGATTTGGTGAGAGCTGAACTTGCATCAACCGGAGATAGGGTAAACAACCTTTGTATTTGTTGATTGCTTTTTTTTGTGTATATGGTAAGTAGCATCCCCAGGGAATTCCTGAATGTGTCAATTGGCGGCAAAAGGTTTTCCTCTGTCGAAATTGCAAGCAAGTTTTAAGTCGCGATTAGCGGTGCGACGGGTGCAGTCTGACAGAATTCTCTTCAGTATGGATCTCGGCCTGAACGCAAGCCGCTGCAATTATTGCGAGAAAGTTGAGCCCCAGGTGAGCCCGCACGCATCAGCGGGTTTGCGGAACTCTCTGAGTGGTGGCTCGATGTCTGTTCTTCCCGAGTCGCGACTGGATTTTGGTATTGGGTAACATGCATTCAACAGCCGAATAGTTTCCGGAAATTAGTGCTTTAAAGTCTACCAGTTCAATTTTATCCATCGTACCGTTGACCGTAAGGGTTTTAATCTATTTTCCCTTAGAAACATTTCCGGGGAATAGTTCACTAAAATCACTAAGTCATTATGGTTCGAGTTTCTCCCATGCCCGGCGGTAGTGGGGCTTGGGGGGTTTATATCGACGGTGGCGGAGTCGTGTCCCAAGAAAATCTTTTATAATTGCGAACGTTTTTTCGCTGTCATCGGAACCGTCCTGGTATCCGATGAAAGTGCTGCGAGTCAACGGTAGATGGTAATTCGAGTCGGTTATAGCATCGTGCAAAATGAAGCTACTCCAAATGGACACAGTTTGGGGTGCGTTTGGATTGCATCGCATTGGCCATACTGTCCTCGAAACCTGTGCGACGTCCAGTTCAGCGTTCTGGCTCGCGTATGCGACCGCGGAAGTCGTACGTCCAGTGGCTGTCCTCGACTTTTGCGCGGACGCTCGATCGCACGGTTGTGCGACTTGGGTAAGGCTCACGTCGTGCGCCCGTGGGCAGCTGGAGGACGTCGCACGGTTGTGCGACGCAATCCAACCAAACCCTTACACTTGCGATTTTCGGTCCCGTACAGAAGAGTTAAGGTCAATTGCTTCAGCACGTACAGCTTCGGAAATGAAATCGCAAACTAAAATGACTCCAATCATTTTTTCCATCACATTGAGCGAGCGCGAAGTTGTTTGCCACGCCTAGAACCACTTTTAGCTCCTCGACCAGCGGCAGCGTACATAAGATGGAACATTACTGACATACGAAGGTCCAGAAACTTTTTGATTGCTTTCGTGGCGTTCTAAAGCAAAGGAATGTTTCATATTTCCGACAAAACACCATCAAACCTTACGTCAAATGCTGCAATTCTAAGAAAGGGGTAAGGTGAAAAGCAAGAACATATATAATATATTAAAGGGTAACTATATGCGAACTGCTTGGTTTGCGACTCGCATACTCGTACGGTGACGAGTCCACATCATGACGATGGTAAGTGCTTGTTTTGCTTGTCAATATATTATAAATGTCGAACTCAAAGTTTCATGTCTACATTATGCCTATTTTCAAGCTGCACATAAGCGACGACCTGCCATCCTTGGAAACCAGTCTCGCATGTACTGTTCGAACGACCAAGTAGACAACGACCCTAATCGATGGGAACCTTTTTGAGTTCTCAGCAGGTTGACGAAGTTTCTCGTACACACACCATATTTTTCTTTGACTAAAAAACAAACGAATCCATTTCAAAGGAGCCGAAGAACAGTACCCAAAATTTTCCGAACAGCAAGGAACATCCAACCCACCGTTCATGCGGACTCCGAGGCCGCTTTCATTGGTCTAAGATGCATGTGCTGAGATCCTAATTCGTCGATGTATTTGGAATACTTTTTTCCCATTTCAACTGAGTTGTCAGAATAAGACAAGAGTATTCAAAGAGTATTCGTCCATCCATCGGTTTCAATCCAAGCGTGAATTTGACGGCATTCAATATGATCATTTTCCCCCTCAGACGGGCATCCAATGGGACAACGCTCCCAAGACAGGCCCCTCCGACTGACCAGAAGGGCGAAGGCATCATCTTGCTACGATTTCCGACAGAAGGCAGCCTGCGTCAAGACAGGTGTCGAACAAGGCACCTTGGACAAGGTTATATTATATTCAAACATATCTTTCAATCCAAATCCTCATGGAAATATCTTTTTTTCTTAATTTTATCCTCTGAATGTACGAAAGAGGCCTACTCAAAATGATATTCTATGTCAAATAAATATGAATTAAAAAACCATTTCAATAAAAAATCACAATATGATGAAAACCTAGTTTCACAATTTGATCTTAAAGCAACATGCTCAACATTATTACTGAAAAAGAAAAACATGTGGATTTAACTACAATTTTTTTGTAGAAATAATATACACAATACAATACATCTATCCACAAAGAAAAGATTATGAAATATTTTTAATGATTCAAAAATATTCAGTTACATTTAAAAAATGATATAAAAAATTTACAGATCAAAATATGAATTATATTAGTTTTTGAAATTTTTTCATTTTTTATTCATTTTTTAAAATATATGCTCACTAAAAAAATCTAGAACTATGAAAATAAAAATTATTATCTCAATTCACATGATGACCAATTAAGCATGAAATAAAACATCATTCACAACATTAAAAATTGAAATTATTTTTCAACTTATTGAATTATTCTATTTTGGTCATGAAAAACTTATTGTAATGTTTTCATGAATAAGTAATTTTCTTTCGTGGAAATGAGAATAGCTGGCTCAAAGACCTTTAAGAGAATTCAAGGAAAAATCAGATCACAATTTTTAGCCTTCTAAGTAGTGTGAGATAGAAGTCTCACGTCTTACGAGGTGAATGCCGCTCATCCCGTTGGGCTAGGAGAGTGTGCAAGTGGGTGAACTTTGACAAAGTGTATCTCAGTGGTCCCTTGGGCAAATGAAACATGAAAGGGCTGTTTAGAAAGCTATGATCACGTAGTTTCCGACCATGTAGTTGATTCATACATTCATGTTTGGAAACCTTCAATCACTTCTGTAGTTTCAGTTTGTGCAACGTGAAACTACTCTGACACAATTGGTCAAACCTAGGCGGACCATAGTGAGCGTGATGACCTCCATAAGGGCTGCCCTTGTTTTCATCGTTGGTATCAGTGATAGAACAAGGCATTGCATTATCCTTGAGGCATTTCTTGTTTGTTTTTTGTGAGAGAGTTTGTTTGCGGCTGAACGTTAAATTACCATGGCATCATCTATTATGGTGGTGACTAACGTCAACGTCACCAAATTTGAAGGCAATAACTTCTTCAACTCGAGCGAAGTTCTCAAATTTCTCTAAAGGAAAGATTTTTTAACAATTTCATGCAATAAAGTAAGAAATTTTGATGTTCATAAATGTACTATACATAGAAAAAAAACCGATATTTGAGTAGCTAACATAAGTTTTACAAAAGTACAGGAATGTATTTTATTGATTCAAAGTGAAAACACCTATTTGAGTTCTTTTCCAACCTAGCATAATTTTAATAATTAAGAAGAATATATTGAGCTTTTAATTGGATCAAAGGAAACGTATGAGGATGCCTTTTCATTATTAATTTTGTGCCGTTAGGGTTAAAAATTCTTTTAAAACATTTTCTTTTTGATCTCCATGAGATTTCTTTAACACTTTAGTTTCCATACACTATCCTTTTTGGAAATCTTTAATAATTTAGATTATTATGAAATGGCATGTTATGTAATCGGGCAAAATAACTCTAACATCCACATTCCCGAAGGGCGGTCCCTCCAATATTAAGTGCGGATTTTCATGTCCACCATATTTAGCAGTTTAAGATATAAGAACGACGTATCTGGCTCCCTAGCCATGCGCGATCATCGACATGCGTCGCTGATCGAGCATGGCGAGGAGGGTCATGTGACCATCGCTCGATCGTGACCCTTGATCCCTCGCGAGATCGCAATGGAGCGATGACCCATTTCGTTTTCCTTTATTTTTTGATTCACAAACCTACCATTATGATTTAGAGTGTTCTATGTTTTGCGTTGGCGGAGTCCGCGCAAAACAGAAAACCCTATATCGTAATAGGGGGTTTGCATGTCCAAAAATGAATAAAAAATGGTCATTACTCGATCGCGATTGAGGGAAAACACCCATGTCAAATTCTTTTTTTTTTTCCATTGCACACGAAACCCCTTAGGTTTGCAAGAAAAACACCTTCAAACCCAACCCCGAATTACATTCGAGGTTGAAGGTTTTGTTTTTTGCTCGGGCATCTGTTGGGCCCCGCGGTAGCGGGGCCTAGCACATTCCCTTTAATTGCATGGGGTGTTTCGGACCCGTCACGCAAACTTCTCGCAAACCCCTCCCTCGAACAATCACAAACACTTGAAACATGGGGTTTGTGATTGTTCAAGGGGCGTAATGATGTCATCCATCGGAAGCTGCGTTTCATGTAGTGACGGCATTATGTTCGCGCACTTTTTTGGATACGTCATTGTTTTTCTACGACCGGTGGATGTTTCAGTGTTAAAGATGAGATCCGTTGGGTTTGGGGTTGTTAAAGAGCGATACATGGAAATGGGGGATCTATCGGGAAATCTATGGGTATATGGTCACACCCCTGTATTTAATGCATTTATTATGAAACAAGAATTATCAATACGTGAGTTTTTCATATAATTAACCGAAAAGCGTAAGATATATAATGATGTTCAAACTTGAAAGTGGTGTCTTAAGATGTAATGAGGAATGATTTTGCAAAATAACTTTGGAAAATTACATTATTTTTATCCGTTATTTGATTAATTTTTAGAAAAGACATATTTTGTTATTTTGGATTTTTTCCTGGGAGAAAATGTTTCGAGAGGAATGAAACGTGGAATACTTATGGATGATATGTAGAGAAACTTTACATTTTAATTAATTTATCGCTTATAGGAACTTGTGAAATTTATTCATTTTTTGTATATTGCGTTTTCGTTAGATTTTTGTGAAATTTTATTCCTTAGTCTTACTTTATGGATCTCAAAGGTTGATTTGACCTTTCAATGTCCGTATCGTTGAATCTGATATAATTTGCTGGTAGTTGAGTCGCTTGAAGTGGTTCTAGGCATTGCAAAATTTTCGCTTTGGCTCTACGCGACGGAAACAGGATTCGAGGCATTCTGGTTCGCGATATCAATTTTTCGAAGTCGGACGGGCTCAAGGAATGGTCCCCAAGAGTTTCAGGCCCGCGACTGCACCGTGTGGCGGCCGTCACCGCACAAATCTTGGAGCTTAGGGATGAAAGATTGCATACTGGCCGGTTGTGTCTCACTGGCCGGTTGTGTCTCACTGGCAGAGCAGCGCTGCTGCTCTGCCTGTCTGGCCACCCAGTTTCCTCACCCGGCATTGCACTTTGTGCGGGATTGTCCAGTGTTTTATGAGGTGCGGGGTCGGTTTCCCTGTCTGTTCCCAGCCGATTTGCGGTGCTTCTCGCTAAAAGAATTCCTCTCCTTCGAGGACCAGGCTTGCTTGGCGTCGTGTGTGGCAGGTATGCTCCAAGTCTACTACAGCTACCACAACAGCCCCAGTCTGCAGCAGACACTGGGCTACCCGCATCGACCCCGTGCTCCTCCTCNAGCTCGCAGCATGCAGCAGCCCTCTGGCCGCCGCGCAGCTGAGCTCGGCACTTGTGATATGCCGTTACTAGGCCTCTTTGGCCACCATTGGCATGTCACCCATATTGACCTCGTGTGCACTGTCCCTCCCCCCCTTCAGGACCTCGCTAGGACATCGCTTGCTTTGACCTTTGCATGCTTCCTTACATTTGACTGTGGGCACATGCATGCCCCTCTTCATGGTTGTCGTGCGTGTATGTCCCCTCTAACTCTCACTGTCATGTGTGGCTCTGTGCCACCGTCCATTCCCCGTGGAGGGGTAGCGACGATAAACATAATAATCTATCTATCTATCTATCACTGGCCGGTGCCATACCAGTCCGTAGCAACTGCGAGCCGCGTTTCCCGTTCCCTCTCTGGAAAAAATGGCGAGTCAGAGGTCGTCGTTGGGCATTTGCGGTGACGCCGGAGCCCCAACCTCAGGCGGGACGACACAGTCAGCGTTGACCAACGTTATCGAGTCACACACCATGACAAATGCGTTAACTACGGGGCGCCGTCGACGAGTTGCTAGATGGCTGCTACAGCTCGGGGAGTGAAGCAACTCGTAGCAACTCGAATATGCGGACAAAAAGATGTCATACTAATAGCAGTTCATTTCCACTCATCTTTACTACGAGAATATTGTCATCTATCCAAGCCACATCATCAAAAGCGTGACCTCACTCATTTGAGCACATTTTCATGAGCATTATCCTTCGCAAAAATCAGCATATAGGTGGGTAAAATTCTAAAATAGATATAGAGAAAGAAGCAATGGACCTCATAGCAAAAAAACGTTTAATTGTGTGTTGTTCCTAAAATCCCCTTTAAGAGGTTGAAAGCATGGATTTTTAGCAAGAAAATTTTTGTTACACTGATGAGGTCATGGTACGGTGAAGTATGCCTCAACAATAGGCTTGGCATCCGTCGAAACAACTACCCAAAAAAGTAACTTCGAAAGGCAAGTATGGATTTATGTACAATTTTGGCTACAATTAGTAACTTATTATAGCTACTTTCATCAAGACCCATTGGCACATTTTGTAGATGATATCAATTAAGCAATTTTTGACAGTTAAACAAGAAAATGATTCGAATTATAGTGAAGAAAACATGGTTCTTAACTTTTTTTTAACTGGTAAATCATTTAGTTTTGTGGAAGTTCAAAAAGGACGAAAAAATTGCATTTTACTAGTTGAATCCTAACGTAAAACTAGGGATAATCCTCAAAACAAATGAGAACAAAGCTAGCTCAATGTGCACAAAATACATAACTAGAGTATTTTACGGTGAAAATTCTTCATTTGTTGAACTCTTAACCACATCGCAATAAATTCAAAATTTATTTTTCATTCACCATTCTTGTTAAGATTCCATAAATTTCGACCAGTAGCAAATGACTGTATTGTTTGTCGCTGCTGGGTTACCATCACGTGCACTCTCTATGCGGCACTGCATTTTGGAGAGTCTGGATGGCCGTCGTCACTGTCCCCATTCTGGGGGGAACAGTTTTGTGCCTTCTTAGTCATCTCGCAGACACTATTTCTTCTCGACACCCTTCACCGCAAACTACACGCGTTCAAATCGGAATACCACGAGCCAAGACACCACGTTGGAACGGAACGGAGTCAGCCCAGATGAGACGAGCGCAAGTTGAGGCCTGGGGGACTACAACCAATCCGCTCGCTCATGGCCTCTTCCAGCAACCTCCGCGGCTCCAACCCGTTCGCCGTTGGGCACTCTGACCCGAGGGCCGATATCGATGTCGACCCGGCACCATGCGCCTCGAACATCCGGGAGCTCCCTCACGATCTGCTGGCGGCGCGCGTGTTGGCGCTGTTGCCGGGGGAGGGTCCCGGGGGGCTGTGCGCTGTTGCCCAAGTGTGCCGCGAGTGGCGCTGGCTCGTGGACGGCACTGCGCCGCCCAACCGCCACCACCGCAGCGGGGAGGGCGACGGCTGCGTGACGGACTGGCCGGCGACGTCGGCGACAGCCGCCGCCGTCAGTGACAGCCGGCTGCAGCAGGAGCGTCCGGTGCAGGAGGAGCAGAGGCAGCAGCAATCGTCGGCAGAGGCGCTGTGGCGAGGCGCTTTCGAGCGCAGGTTTGGATCGCACGCCGCCTTCTGGAGCACAGCGGAACAGCCTGC
>SZWC01029904.1:8576-23086 GCA_023375785.1 Penium margaritaceum | reverse complement strand
AGTTTGGTCGTTGACTGTGTCTCTGCCCGCACATGTGCACTACGCCTGTGAGTCATGGGGGAGTGTTGGTTTTCGTGCATCTCTCATTGTACTCTGTTGTGTCCTCCCGGCTTGTGTACATCGGCGTACAGATGCCTGACGGCGAGACTTGACGCCGCTCGAGTGTCGCTCGGTGGAGCCGACGCATGCTGAGGCCCACTCACCCGTCGCTGGAGCCTCCTCCCTCTGGCGATGCGCTCAGCTCCATCGGCAGGCCTCCTCGGTGGTCGGGCCGCCGGCGGTCACTGCCACTGCCGATGCTGTCTGCATGCACCTAACGCTGTGTCTGGCTGTGGCATTGCGTCTGAAGCATCATGCGGTGCCTAGGGTCCATGTCTCCTGCTGTATGGCCCTGTTTGGCATCGTTGACTGTCGTAGGCACTACCTGGGTTCGGGCAGCCATAACTTCTTGTAGCTATTTTTCTAGCTGATTCTGACCGCACGACTGCGTTCGCAGCGTCAGTATTATGGTGTGGTCCAGTTTTCAGGCAAAACGGACGACGCCCGGGTTTTGGGCTGTCTGGCGTCTGGCAGGGCTCACCGAGAAAACCCTGCCTGCCAGAAAATAGGTCTAGTACTATTTTCTGATTGGCTGGTTAGCTGAGTAACAAGTTCTACACTAGTGGGGGGGAGGTAGAACTTGGAGGGGTATTCAGTTACTTTCAGTTTTCAGCTGCTTTCTGGCGCGAACACTGGCGCACGCGTTTTCTGAGTAACGAACCCAGAGCTTCCAGACTTAGACTCTAGAGCAGCCGACTGAGGGTGCAACAGACTTAAGCAACGAGCGTGGAAGCCCGCACGGTGCATCAACAACGCATGCTGCCCCAACCTGCTACCTAGGTTTCTAGCTTGGTATCAGAGCCAGAGCATAGCAGCAGCAGCAGAAGACTGGCGTACAGGTGCCAGACAACGCCAGCGGACCCCCATACGCGCTAGTGCAGGGGAAATGCTGCCGGATTATTTTCCGACAGCATTGACCCGTCTGGTGGCGGCGTCAGATTTTTTTCCCACGGCCACTGGGCCAGGGGAAATGCTGTGGAAATTTTTTCGGCAGCACTGACCCCCACGCGTGACGCGAGGAGGTGAGCGGCATGCCGCGTCCAACACCTGCGAGCGACGACGCACGCTGCAACGTCACCCAGGTGCAGTGACTGGCACCAGCACACAACATCAGCAGTCTGCAGCAGCGGCAGCCGTAGGCAACGGCTGCGAGCAGTGACTGCAGCAGCCAGTAGCAGCTGCGTGTAGCAGAAGTAGCAGGCAGAAGCAGTAGCTCGTAGCAGCCCGCAGTAGCATCAGCCCGTAGCAGCAGCTCACAGCAGCAGCAGCCCGTAGCAGCAGCTTGTAGCAATAGTAGCAGCAGCCCGCAGCAGCAACGAGCAGTAGTGGCAGCAAGCAGCAGCAATAGCAGCGTGTAGTAGCAGCAGCAGGCTGCAGCAGCCGTAGCAGCGAGCCGTAGTAGCAGCCAGCTGCAGTTGTGGCTGTAGCGAGCAGCTGCCAGCAGCGGCTGCTGCTGCTCGCTGCCCGTAGCAAGCGAGCAGCGAGCAGCAGCCCGCTGCTGCCAGCGAGCAGCTGCTCACTGCCAGCGAGCAGCAACTCGCTGCCAGCGAGTAGCAGCCCGCTTCTCGCAGGTAGTAGCGGGCAGCTGCCCGCTGTGACAGTCGAGAAAAGAGAAAAAAAAAACACAAGAAAAAAACCCCCCATCCCACCAGCTTTGCTGCCGCGGCTGCAGCAGCCGCGTTTGCTGCTGCAGCTGCCACAGCAGCCGCAGCAGCCCGTAGTAGCAGCAGTTGCTGCTGCAACTGCAGCCGCAGCAGCAACAGCAGCAGCCGTAGCAGCAGCAGCGGCAGCAACTGCAATAGCAACAGCAGCAGCAGTTGTAGCAGCAGCAACAACAACAACAACAGCAGCAGCAGCACCAATAGTAGTAGCAGCAGTAGGAGCAGCAGCAACAGTAGCTGCAGCAGTAGTAGCAGCAACTATAGCAGCAGCAGTAGTAGTTGCAGCAGCAACAGCAGCTGCAGCAGCAGCAACAGTAGCTGCAGCAGTGGCCCCAACAACCACCACTGTTGATGTCAGCATCCAGCTGCTAACGTCATTGCGGACGTCACTGCTGACGTCATTGCTGGCGTCATCAACTCACAAAAAAACACAAGAAAAGGGGGCAAGGGAAGGGGGAAGTGAACCTAAGGGTGGGCAGGATGTCCACCGCCCTCAACAGACGTCACCGCTGACGTCAACACCACAAAAAAAAGGGGCATCACACCATGGCTGGTAGCCCTACTGGGGAGGGGTCCTCCTCTGTTGGGGGGACCCCCACCCCCCCTTTCTTGCAGCGGCTGCAGTAGCAGCAGTAGCAACAGCAGCAGCAGGAGTAGCAGCACCAGCACCAGCAGCAGCAATAGTAGCAGGAGCAGCAGGAACAGCAAGAGCAGCAGGGTCAGCAGCAGCAGTAGGAGTAGCAGTAACAGCGGAAGCAGCATCAGTAGCAGGAGGAGCAGTAGCGGCAGCAGGAGGAGCAGTAGCGGCAGCAGTCCTCTGACGTCGTTGGCGACAACCCTGACCCCCTCGCTGCTCTTCAGCAACAGCTCACCACCCTGACGTAGCAGCTTGCCGCACTGCAACCGTTGGTCTCTCAGTCTGCCCCCAGTGCACCGCCATCCTTCCCCAATCCAGGGCACGCCAGCCCAGCTGTGTCTCCTGCCACGCAATACCTGGCGCAGCAGCAGACTCAGCGCCAGTGGCAGACTGTGACCTCCGTCCTTGGCCCCACTCTCGGTGCCAGCCGTAGGCAAAAGGACTTTGAGACGCCGCCGCCGCCGCCTCAGGCCGGCGAGCGGTTCCGGAGCTGGGAGCTCAGCTTCCGCATCTGGGCGTAGGGTGAGGGCTTGTGGGCATACTACACCCCGTCGTATGATGCCACCATGGCCGACCAGTTGCATGACACTGGTCGTGTCGTCTGGGCTTTAGTCCCTGTCGCCCCTCCAGCTTCCCGCCTCGCCCTCGAGCCCTTCTTAGGCGACTTCACCGCTGGCGCCACCCCAGACCCTGCAGCTGCGTTGCACGTCCTCACTCGTCCCCATCGCCTTTCCAGCGAGGCTGAGACTAGCCGCCTGCTGCGGGAGTTCAACTCCCTGCACATGGGGGAGACCGAGACGGTCACCTCCTACTTGCAGCGGGCAGAGGACATCCTTTGTCACCTCGGGACCTCTGCCCCACTCCCTCTGGCTGCGCTCCTCACCATCAAGCGCGGTGCCACCGACGCGTACGTGGACGTCTTTGTCCACTACCCTCACAATGTCCTCTCCACCATGGCGGCCCAGGACACCCTCATGCCCTGGGCATACGAGCTCTTCCTCCGGATTGAGGGAGCTCATCTGGAGTCCCGACTTCAGCGCACGGAGGCCGTCGCCTCCACTGCCGTCGCCTCCCCTGCCGTCGCCTCCGTGGCCGTCGCCTCCCCCGTCGCAACTACCTCATCATCGTCGGGGAAGAAGAAGCGTCGGAACAAGAAAAGCAAGAGTCAGTAGCAGTAGCAGCAGTCGTCGACCGGGTCCAGCGGTGGCGGCTCGGTCTGCCACAACTGTGGCCAGCCCGGGCACGGGTGGTACACGTGCCCTCTACCGACGGATGAGGCACGCATCATCGCCACCATGCATCGCCAGCGCGAGCGCCGTCTCGCCTCCGCCGCCGTAGTTGTCGCAGCCTCAGACACCTCGGCCTCGTCCAGCAGCTCCACCGCTCCGGTTGCTTTGCCAGTCCTGCCGACACCAGCGCCGTAGCCGTCAGCGCCGGCACAGTCATCGTTCTACCCGGGCTCCGGCGCTATCACCCCGCACTCTGTCTACACTCCCGGGCCGTCCTCCCATGAGCGCCAGCTGGAGCAGTTCATTGCGCTCCAGCTCGGCCTCCCTCGCCCTCCTCCCCAAGGAGGTGCGAGTTGCATCACTTCCTGCTCTCCTATCCAGCCCTGCATGACTGAGACTGAGCTACGGTCAGGCACCGTTTCCTCGTCTGTCTCGTCGTCTACCATGGTCTCTGCTACCCCTTCCTGGGATGACGTTGCTTGGCTTGACGATTGGCAGTCTCGGTTCGCACCTCCTTCCATCGCGCCTGCGTCCCTTGCTTGCTACCATGTGACCGTTCGTGATCGAGCGACCGCGGTCCAGGACCCTGCTGAGACCTAGATCATCGACTCCGGGGCCACGCATCACATGACGGCCTCTCGTGAGGCCTTTAGTATGCTCGGTCCTGTCGGCGATGTTTCCGGTGTGCGGACAGGCTCTGGCCAGGTGTTGCCTGTCCGTGGTGTTGGCGTCGTTCGTTTGCGTGGTCCCTCCGGTGACGTCTTTCTGACCGATGTCCTCTTCGTCCCTGGTCTTGAGCTCAGCATTCTGTCCGTCACTGCCCTTGACCGCATGAGCATGGACGTTGTGCATTCGTGTGGTGTTGGCACTGTGTCGTTGCGTCCGTCTGATCTTGTTGTACTGCACACCACCGCCCGTGGCAACCTGTGGCATGTACCTTGCCTCTCCTCCTCTCCTTCCGTCTCCTCCCTGTCGGCCGCCACAGGCCATGTGTTTGTCACCAGTACGCTTTCTCCTCAGCACACTCGCCTCTTACACCGTCGCCTCTGCCACGTCCACTCTGCCACCGTAGACAGAATGCTCCGCACCCAACCGGCCAAGGGCCTTGACCCGGAGACTTTCCCCCTCCCGTGCCCCACTGAGTGCATGGACTGCGCTTAGGGGAATATGCACCGGTCCACGTATCCCTTTTCTTCCTCCCGTGCGTCCGCCCCTCTCGACCTTGTCCATTCGGACGTCATGGGTCCTTTCCCCACCGAGTCCGTCGGCGAGCATGGTCGCTACGTCCTCACCCTCACTGACGACTATTCTCGCTACCGCTGGGTCTTCTGCCTTCGGAAGAAGAGTGATGTCGTCCATGCCATCCAGGACTGGCTTGTCCTTGCGGAGCGCGAGTGTGGCCGCTCTCTCCGCCGCTTTCGATCCGATCGCGGTGGTGAAGCCACGACCTTTCTTGCCTCCCACGGAATCCGCCATGAGACGTCCGCGCCTTGCACGCCCGCCCAGAACGGTGTCTCCGAACGGTGGAACCGTACCATGGCCGACGCCATCCGCACCATGCGCGTCGAGTTTGGTCTCTCCGATGGCTTCTATTTTGAAGCCATGGCCTACATGACCTGGGTCTGGAACCGGATTCCCCACGGTCCTCTTCCCCGCCAGTCCACACCGTACCAGCATTGGTGCGGTCAGCGGGCCGACCTCCGCCCGGCTCGCATCCGGGCTTGCGTGGCTATTGTGTGGCTGCCCGCCCTGCAGCAGGGTGGCAAGCTCGCGCCCCGCGGACGTCCCTGTACCTTCCTCGGTGTCTCTCGTCAGTCCAAGGCCTGGCGCTTCTGGGATCCCTCCCGGCACTGCATCGTTGAGTCCCGGGACGCCCTCTTCTTCGAGGACCTGTTTCCTCGTGACCTCATTAGCTCTGGCTCGTCCATGTCTATCTTGTCGCGTGGGGGAGTGGTGAGTCCGTCCTAAGTCCTGCCGCTTCCGGGTGACACATCCCTCAGTCCCTCTGAGCCGGCAGGCCTGGTCGCGCCCGCCGGTCCCTTCGAGCTGCCAGCCCCAGTCGCATCTGCTGGTCCCTCCGGGCCGGCACCCCCTGTCGCGTCCGCTAGTCCCTCCAGGCCAGCATCCCCACTCTTGTCCGCTGATCCCTCCGGGCCAGCAGCCCCAGTCGCGTCCGCTGGTCCCTCCGGGCCGGCCGCCCTAGTCGCGTCCGCTGGTCCCTCCGGGCCGGCACCCCCAGTCGCGTCCGCTGGTCCCTCCGGGCCGGCACCCCCAGTCGTGTCCGCTGGTCCCTCCGGACCGGCCGCCCCAATCGTGTCCGCTGGTCCCTCTGGGCCGGCCACCCCAATCGCGTCCGCTGGTCCCTCCGGACCGGCAGCCCCAGTCACGTCCGTTGGTCCCTCCGGGCCAGCAGCCCCAGTCGCGTCCGCTGGTCCCTCCGGGTCGACAGCCCCGGTTGCATCCGCGGGCCCCTCCGAGCCAGCAACCCCGTCCGCCTCCATTGACCCGGCGGACTCAGTGCCATCGCCTGCCCTGCCACGCTACACGCGTGGCCCAGGCGGCAGCCTTCGACCCAGACCGTCGGTGAGCGCGCAAACCGTCGCACCGCGCTCCGTGGCGCCTCGACCCCCGTGGCTCCACGTGTCTCCTCCACTCCCACGGTTGTGAGTGGAGATCCTGGCACCAAGGCCCTCGGCTTAACCATCTCGGCCATCATTGTAGACCTTCACCCGGGCTCCGCACTGGACTATGCCATGCTTCATCATGAGCATCGGTACGTTGTCGTGGCTGCACTCACGCGCATCCCATCTGGGGCTCGAGATGCACACGCTCTCTCAGTCCGCTCCATAGCACGTCCAGAGGACCCAGACACCCTGCGCGAGGCATGAGCCTCCCCTGAGGCCGCACACTGGGACCCTGCCTGCGCTGATGAGCTCGCCACTATCCTACAGCACCGCGTGTATGACCTTGTCGACCTTCCTCCAGGACGGAAGGCCATTGGCGCCAAGTGGGTCTTTCGGCGCAAGTGGAAGCCCAAGGGGTCCTTGGACAAGTACAAGGCCCGCCTTACAGCCAAGGGGTTTTCCCAAATTCCTGGGGTCGATTACGACCAAATCTTTGCCCCAGTTGGCCGGTTCTCTACTAGCCGGGCACTCTTCAGCCTACTCGCCAACATGGGTGGGAGCTGCATCAGATGGATGTGAGCAACGTTTTTCTCCATGGTTCACTGGAGGGTGAGGAGCTCTACATTGTGCAGCCCCCAGGCTTCGACGATGGCACTGGGAGAGTCTGGCAACTGCGCAAGGCCCTCTATGGCCTGAAGCAGTCGCCTTGGTGCTGGAACCAAGAAATCAGCAGCACACTCCTTCGTGGCGGGCTCCAGCGCAGCACCGCTGACCCCGCACTGTTTGTCAGTCCGCGAGGCTAGACTTTCACCGCCGTTCTGGTTTACGTCGACGATCTGCTCATTGCGTCGCCAGACACGGCTGCCATCCAGCGTGTCAAGGACCTACTACACGCCGCCTACCAGATGAAGGACCTTGGGTCTGCCAGAGTCTTCCTGGGCATGGAGCTCAAGCATGATCGCTCCCACGGCGTCCTACACATCCACCAGGCCGCCTATGTGCAGACACTGTCCACCCGCTTTGCGGAGGACCTGCCACTCATGCCGAGCGCATCCTCACCCATGTCACCCGATGGCCAAGTGAAGCTGAAGAGTCCTGACCCAGCCGTTATGGGGGAGCCAGTTGACGTGATCACGTACCTGCGAGTCATCGGGTCACTGATGTTCCTAACGACGACGACGCGCCCAGACATCGCATTCGGCGTCAACCTCCTGGCCCAGTTCTCTCAGGAGCCGCGTCACCTCCACTACGAGGCCGCGATCCGAGTACTGCACTATGTTGTCTCGACTCCTCTGCGAGGTCTCATGTGCCGCCGTCAGCTGTCTGTTGTCGCGGTGGGCTACACCAATAGTAACTAGGCCGGCAGTCTGGACGGTAAGAGTCGCACAGGTTGGATCTTTCTGATTGGCGGCACAGCTGTGTCCTGGAGCAGTGGCAAGCAGTGGTGCGTTGCACGCAGTACTGGTGAGGCTGAGTAAGTTGCTCTTGGCTCAGGTGCGTGTGAGAGTGTGTGGTTGCGACGTCTGTTGTCCGAGTTGCGTGAGTCCGTTGCATCCATCACGTTGCAATGTGACAATGAGAGTGCCATGGCCATCGCCGACAATGACGGCATGCATCACACACGCACAAAGCACATCAACGTTGAGTATCACTATGTGTGTTTGTTGTTGTATGACGGCAGCATCAGCATCGTGTGGGTTGAGACAGCACGACAGTTGGCTGACTTCTTGACCAAGGCACTGAAGCGCGACTCGTTCAAGAAGGCTTTGAGTTCAGTCAGCATGCGTCCGTGATTGACTCTCTCTGTCCCTGCTTGCGTCTCTGCTTGGCCTGTGGGAGTTTGGTCGTTGACTGTGTCTCTGCCCGCACATGTGCACTACGCCTGTGAGTCATGGGGGAGTGTTGGTTTTTGTGCATCTCTCATTGTACTCTGTTGTGTCCTCCCGGCTTGTGTACATCGGCGTGCAGATGACTNAGCGCGACTCGTTCAAGAAGGCTTTGAGTTCAGTCAGCATGCGTCCGTGATTGACTCTCTCTGTCCCTGCTTGCGTCTCTGCTTGGCCTGTGGGAGTTTGGTCGTTGACTGTGTCTCTGCCCGCACATGTGCACTACGCCTGTGAGTCATGGGGGAGTGTTGGTTTTTGTGCATCTCTCATTGTACTCTGTTGTGTCCTCCCGGCTTGTGTACATCGGCGTGCAGATGACTAACGGCAAGACTTGACGCCGCTCGAGTGTCGCTCGGTGGAGCCGACGCACGCTGAGGCCCACTCACCCGTCGCTGGAGCCTCCTCACTCTGGCGATGCGCTCAGCTCCATCAGCAGGCCTCCTCGGTGGTCGGGCCGCCGGCGTTCACTGCCACTGCAGATGCTGTCTGCATGTACCTAGCGCTGTGTCTGGCTGTGGCATTGCGTCTGCAGCATCATGCGGTGCCTAGGGTCCATGTCTCCTGCTCTATGGCCCTGTTTGGCATCGTTGATTGTCGTAGGCACTGCCTGGGTTCGGGCAGCCATAACTTTTGGTAGCTGTTTTTGTAGCTGATTCTGACTGCACAAATGCGTTCGCAGCGTCGGTATTATGGTATGGTCCAGTTTTCAGGCAAAACGGTCGACGCCCGGGTTTGGGGCTGTCGGGCGTCTGGCAGGGCTCACCGAGAAAACACTGCCTGCCAGAAAATAGGTCTAGTACTATTTTCTGATTGGCTGGTTAGCTGAGTAACAAGTTCTACACTAGTGGGGGGGAGCTAGAACTTGGAGGGGTCTCCCATTGTTGCTCATTCTTCATTCCTAATCAGTTACATTCAGTTTTCAGCTGCTTTCTGGCGCTAACACTGGCGCGCGCGTTTCTGAGTAACAAACCCAGAGCTTCCAGACTTAGACTCTCGAGCAGCCGACTGAGGGGGCAGCAGACTCAAGCAACGAGCGTGGAAGCCCACACGCTGCATCAACAACACATGCTGCCCCAACCTGCTACCTAGGTTTCTAGCTCGACTGTAAAATCCGTAGCCGCTCCACCATGGTCCCCTTACTCCCCTCGTGCATCTACCTCGGCCCCGTCGGCGTCTGTTGATGGTGATCGTGAGTGCTAGCTCAAGCAGTCTCTCCTTCAGCTTCTTTGCTTGTGCGATCGGGGAGATGAGGGTCTTGCACCGCTGGCCAGAGGTCTTGTTTGTCAAGCTGACACTGTTCTTCGTGGGGACCTCCCCCGGTCACGTCTTGGGCTCATTGTGTGGGTCTGTCCTGTGGATTGAGTAGTGGCAATCCGTCTTCTTGTCTCGTTGTCTCTCAGTCTATACGTTGCCTGTTTTGTCTGTGGCCTCTGTGGGTACTGTGGTGACCTTTGGTGTCCTGCCCTTTGTGCGTGTATCTAGTGGCTTTTGGGTCCTCCACTGTGGGGCAACCCATCACATGATGTCTGTACGTTCCTCGTTCGTTTCATCGGACCCCGTCGGGACTGTTCGCTTCGTTCGTACTGGGTCCGGTCAGTTGCTCCCCGTCCAAGGTGTTGGCTTCGTGCACTTTGTTGATCCTAGTGGTTACCTGTACTTGCCTGACGTTCTGTATGTGCCTTCCTTGGAATTCAGCTTGTTGTCGGTGCCGTCTCTGGACGATCAAGGCATGGAGTTCACTGCGAGTGATGGTATTGGTACCATTAGTCTTTGTCGCCTTGGCCGTATTTTCTTGTGTGGCGTGAGGCGGGATAAGCTCTATCGTGTGCCCTTGCATGCCTACTCTGCCCCTGCAACTGGCATCGCTCTCGCCCATGTTTCCCCTTCTCTTTCTCCTGACATTGTGCACCTTTTGCATCACCGCCTTGGTCATGTCCACACTGATGCCATTCACAGCATGCTCTGCCTCTAACCTGCCATTGGTCTCTCACCCTCTTCCTTCCCCTTGTCCTACTGACTGTCTTGAATGTGCGCAATGGAAAATGCATTGCTCTCCTTTCTCTCCTTCTGAGTCTCAGTCATCACACCCTCTTGATCGTACTCATGCCATGGGTCTTGTGCTCCATGTCCTCCTGGGCAACGTCGGTCGCTATGTCTTGTGTCTTATTGATGAATTCTCTTGCTTCTGTTGGGTTTTTGCTCTCCGTCAAAAGAGCACATCTGTTCCATCATTGAGTCTTGGATTGTTCTGGCCGAGCGCGCCTCTCAATGGTCCTTGTGTGTCTTTCATAGCAACCGTGGCGGTGATATCCTTGGACCCACGGCCCGTCTTCTTGTGTCCTGTGGGGTGTGACTGGAGACTTCCACTCCCTACACACCCTAGCAGAACGGTGTCTCCAAGCCATGAGATCGAATGCTCCTGACCGTGTTCGCACCCTCCTGTCCGAGTCTGGCCTCCCGTCGCTTTTTGCCTTTGAGGCCATGAGCTACATGACCTGGGTCTGGATTTGCGTCCCAAACTGTCCTCTCCCTTGCACCATCACACCTTTTGAGTGCTGGTACCTCCATCAGGTGACGTTCACCTGGCTCGGGTTTGGGGACGCATTGCTTCCGTCTGGTTCCTGGAGGACTTGTGTGACGGCAAGGTTCCCCCCCCCCTCGGGCATCTGTGTCCCTTTCTCTACGTGTCTGCGCAGTCGAAGGCCTGGCGCCTCTCGGATCCTTTCTGTCAGCGTGTCGTCGAGTCCCGTGATACTCTGTTCTTTGAGTCTCTACTCCTTCGTGATCTCATTCGCCTGTTCCCTGCTTCCTCTCTTGCACCCCTCACTCGGGTGAGGAGGGATATTTGGCTTGCCTTTGGCAGTCCTTGCTACTGTCGTGCCACAGCTCTCACCCTCGTTGTAGTCACCACCATCAAATCATGTGCCTAGTTTGCCCATATCCTTTAGCAGCTCGTCCGCAACACCATCCTCTCCTGCCTAGCCTTGTCACGCCCACTGTGACCGACCCACCAGCCTGTTCTCATGTTCTTGTTGTTGATCCACCTCAGGCTGCCACCTCGAGCCCTTCTCCCGTTTCCCCTTTCTTCCAAGGTTGGCACCTTCGCGTGCTCCCTCACCGCTCTAGCGCCTTTATGGCCTTTGCACATCCTCCTCAGCCTCAGGCTGAGCAGTCCCCTATCCTCTAGCTGGCATGGACGCACTAGGCTTGGCCACTAGAGTTGTACATCCCAGTTTCGCCATTCGCTATATGCTGCTAGCCTTAGAATATGTGCGAGCTTTGGAAATGGCTGTCTTGAGTAGCGTCACCGAGTGTCACGTCACCTTGGCCACCATGACCTTATTGCCTGAACCGACCAAGGCGCTTCAAGCACGCACAGCCTCCGACGCTCAGTGCCGGGAGGCTGCCATGCGTGATGAGCAGAATGCCCTTGACGATCATGCTGTCTATGAACTTGCCGATCTACCAACCGGGACGTAGGGCCATCGATGCCCATTGGGTCATTCGGCGAAAGTACAAGCCCAACCGTGCACTCGACAAGTACAAGGCGGGACTCACGGCAGCAGGGCTCTCCCAGGTCCTAGGCATCGACTTTGACTAGACGTTTGCACCAGCCGGGTGATACACTACAGCCGGAGCACTATTGACTCTTGTAGCCCATCATGACTGGGAGATGGAACAGATGGACGTGAATAACGCGTTCCTGCACGGGTAGTTGGATGAGAAGATCTACATGGTCCAGCCTCCTGGATTCTCTGATTGCACGGACAGATTTTGGCGATTGTGAAAGGCCCTCTATGGCCTAAAACAGTCTCCTTGGTGCTAGAACAAAGAGATCACATCCACTCTTGAGAAAGGCGGTTTCGATGCAGTACGGTTGATCCGTCACTCTTTGTTACTCCACCTTCTGTTCCATTCGTGTTCCTCCTTGTCTATGTGGACGACTTGCTGATAGCATCGCCCAGCTAGGATGCCGTCAAGTCAGTGAAAACGCTCTTGCAGTCCACGTTCAAGATGAATGACCTAGGGTCCGCTCGCATCTTCTTGGACATGGAGCTCGAGCGCCATCGCTCTCGTTGCACTCTTCATGTCCACCAGGTTGCGTACGTCCGTAGCCTGGGGGAGCGTTTCGCATCCACATCCACTGCATTGACACATATGACCTCAGCTTGACAGAGGTTTCTGAAGACATTGGATGTGTCTAAGCTGGGGGAGGCGGTCGATGTGACGGACTACCTTTGTGCCATCAGGTCGCTCATGTACCTAGCGACGACGACTAGGGGGGATGCTGCCTATTACGTAAACTGTCTGGCACATATCTCCCAGTGTCCTAGGGCACGACACATGGAGGTCGTCCTGCGTGACGTTAGGTACGCTCTCTCCACTGCCCGGACTGGTCTTTGTTCTTGGGCACAACCGTCAATGGTGGTTGATGGATACACTGACAACAACTGGGCCCATGACATCGATACTCACAGCCATACATGCTACATCTTCCTTGTTGGTGGAACCACTGTGTCGTGGAAGAGCGGCAAGCAGGACTGTGTGACACGCAGCTCTAGTGAGTCAGAGTATGTTGCTCTTGGCGCAGGAATTTGTGAGAGTGTTTGACTGTGTTGTCTATTGCAACAGTTGCGCATTCCCATCTGTTGCATCATGGTTCGTCGTGATAATCAGAGCAGTAAGGCCATTGCTGAACATGATGGTATGCAACAAACACGCACGAAGCACATCAATGTGGAGCATCACTTTGTGCGTGAGAGAGTGGTTGCATGTGATGTCCTGATCGTCTGGGATGACACTCGACGACAACGAGCTGACTTCCTCACGAAGGCACTCAACAACATCTTCAAGTCAATTGTGCATGTTGATAGCATGTTGTGTCCACGTGACTCTCCTCACTAAGCAGTCACTACATGTGTATGCAGTCGCTTGTCACATCTTGTGACGCTCATGTGTGCATGTGAGTTTTTGCTTGAGTGCATCGACTGTGGGTCATGGGGGAGTGTCGGTTTATGTACCACAGACACGTGACCTATGGCCTGGCTGCACACTCATCACACAGATGCACATGACTGACTCTGGAGGGCACTTCCGCTGGCTCTGCCACCTACTGAATGATGCCACTTGGGAGGAGATCGAGTGACACTCGGCAGCTGTTAATTATTCAGCGGCCTGCAGTAGTTTGGTGTGACTATTGTGAGCATTTGGTTTTTCCGTTGGTGTTTGTCTGGGGGTTTGTAGCCGAGTTGCTCCTCCCAGACCACATGCTGTCCTAAAACAATGGACAGCGTGCTCACAGGAGTTCTCCACAAAACCAGGGCCGACAGTTCGGCTCCACACTTGGTGTGAATAGCGAGCGTGGGTGAGCTCGCCGCTCACCCGCTCTCTACCTAGGTTTCATGCGGCCAGAACTCCCATGCACTCTTGCTCGCATTCCTTCACGTCCTTGTGTGTTGTGCGAGAACCCCGTTCATGGTGACCTCCTTTCTTGGCCTAGCACACACTCTTTCCGTTGCATCCTCTCACACACACTAGCAAACACCATCCACACACTGGCCATGTGCAAACGCTCGTTGGCCTCTCCGTGGTCAACATGCGTTTGCGCATGGCAGAGCCATGTGCGCCAATCAAGCGATTGCACGAAGCATGAGGGGAATCTACCGGGACACTTTCCTGGGTGTATCTCAGTTGGCCCCAATTCAAGAGCAGTAGATAACTTTGCCTTGGTTTTTTATTTTTTCTAACGGCTTTCTGAAAACACCTTCACTGAAACAAGTGCGTGTTTAGGAGGTGTTACGGTAGTTTGCTGCTTCGCATGACGCTTTCTGAGCTGTCTTAATCAGAATCTTGAGGAGATGGCAGCCCAGAGTGTTCCATGGTGTTTTCCAGAAGTTAAAATTGCAGCTGAGGCAGAGAAGCCCTTTCAGTCATGTTCAAATGTCTTTGCACACGAGCTGAGTCTGGCCAGTTGGGACTGTCGCCTTTGGTACAGTGCTTCTGATAAGACCGAGCCTCAACGGATGCATTCGAGGCGGCCTCTGAACAGTGCTTACTCAAAATTCGCCCGGAGGTGGTAGTGCCATAGCACATGCTATGAATCCATGTGACGTGCACATGCAATCCACAGAACTGGTCACAATGCCCTCATGCTCTTGATCACAGCTCTCCAAGTTGGACCATGCGCTTTTGCACAAGTGAGCTGTCATGGGTTGCAACGAGAAGCTGTCTTCGTCAGTTAGCATCTGGACGTTTGAACCCAAACGCATCTGCAAACTTGACTACCTAAAAACTGGAGGTGTTGATCCAGTCCAAAAGTCAGTGAGGGTGGAGGGGAAGGGCAGGTGGGGGCTGGGGTTTGGAAGGGAGGGGGG